>CBVK0100043382.1:21825-33062 GCA_900067695.1 Picea abies | reverse complement strand
TTTAAAAAAAAAAAAAAAAAAAACTTTACACTTGTTATGCATTGTAGGTTGTCATAACGATGCGGGGTTGTTTCATATGGTATCTGAGTTGGTTTGAACCATGACTTGGGATCACTATGGCTTCTATTGATTAGATTTTTTATTGTAATGTTTCTAATTAAATTGATTTCTATTTGTGCAAGTAATCATGGTTAGAGGACGCCGCGAAGGCAAAGGATGGGGTGCTAGGAGAGGAGGCGTGATGCCCCCTGTAGCATCCATGCCCAAGGGGTCTAACCCCAGGGAGACAAACAAGTTGTCAAGAAGGAACACATAGTTGTGGGTGATGTGGTTGGGCTGATGAGGTCCTTTCAGCAGATGTCTAAGGCACTGATCAACCGTTTGGATAGAGATGAGACCAGGGTGCCAACACCCCCTGAGGGTCCACTGTGCGCTCTAGTCGATACTAGTAGCATTCACCGCGAACTTGAGAAGGTCAAGTTTCATGAGTTCTTTGGTACCCTGGATGATGTAGCCGCAGAGGCTTGGTTGGATAATATGGCGATGTGTTTTTCACTTTGCAACTATACCTCCAACATGAAGGTCTCCATGGCGATATTTCAATTGAAGGGGAGCACTCTTCTATGGTGGAATATGCTCTTTCCACAATTGAACATGGCAGTCGAAGACGTGTCATGGGAACTGTTCGAGGAACAATTCCGAGAGAGATATCTATATGAGGAATTCATTGAGCGTCAGCTCAACATGTTCAACGCCTTGCGACAGGGCAGTCATACAGTGCCCGAGTACAAGGCTTGTTTCATGGAGCTTCTTCGGTATTCTCCACACCTGAATACTGAGAAACTTAAGGTCAACAACTTCGTGTTCATCCTTAATGTTATCATTCGTGCAAAGGTGTGGATTTTGATGCCTCAAACATTGCATGATGTTGTCTAGAAGGCCCTCATAATAGATGAGGATCTTATCAGCGGGGGTCAGAGCAGGACTCCAGTGAGACCTACATGACATGCATCATCTGGTGTGTAGCAACATCAGATACCAGCTAGAGATTCACCAGGATATCATGGAATCTAGAGAGGATCCACTTTCACTACACCTCAGCAACTAGCACTTCAATAGTGAACTCCTTACCGAGGACCACATCACCAACAACAATGTCTACCAAAACAACAATAGTTTAGGCCTGTTCAACATAACAGGCCAAGGTTTCAGGTCAGTGGGTCATTAGCTTCTACTTTGGGTACCAGGAGTACTGGACCAAATAAAGGGTGTTGGACACGTGGAGAGCCACATTACAAGCGTGACTGCCCAGTGGAGAGGACCATAGCATCTATATCAGTCGGACCCACTACCATGGGAGATTTTGGAAAGGCCCATCGGATTCATGCAGCAATGAATAAACTCCAGGAAGAGCACTAGTCAATTGTGCTCGAGGCGTCAGGTATCATCCCTGACCAAGCCCTTCGTATTTTAATAGATCTAGGTGCCACATAGAGTTGTATTTTTGGTGCATCACTAAAAATATTTCAGGTAAAGGCAATCGAACAGGATGAGTTTAGATTTGTAGAAATGGCTTCAGGGGCCAAACATAAGGTTGGAGGGAAGTTTATGGGTTGTATCCTTAACCTGGTAGAGTTTTCCACTAGGGCCAACTTGTACGTCACAATCTTAGGGTCTTATGATGTCGTGATTGGTATGGACTAGTTGGAATCAAATGAGGCAATACTCAACTGTAAGACGAAATAGTTGAGTTTGGTTGATGAGGAGGGATAGAGACACATAATTGTTAGTTAGAACGAAGGAGTTTCCTTGAGGTTAATCTCTTCCTTGCAACTACGGAAGACCATGCGCAAGGGATCCAAGCTATATGTGATCCTTGTGTTAAACAAAAAGGTTTTAGCAGAAGGTATATAAAATATTCTAGTGGTATGAGAGTTTGCAGATGTCTTCCTCGAGGAATTACCTGGGATGCCGCTAGAGAGGGAATTGGAATTTACCATCAACCTGAAGCCAAGAAGTGAATTGATAGCAAGAACGCCTTATCGGATGTTGACCTTGAGTTACAAGAGTTGAAAATGCAACTGAAGGAGTTGTTGGACCTAGGAATTATACATCCAAGTGTGTCACCATGGGGTGCGTCTGTTATTTTCATACAGAAGAAGGATGGGTTGTGGAGACTCTACATTGACTACCGTCAATTGAA
The DNA here is from genome assembly GCA_900067695.1 of Picea abies. NCBI lineage: Eukaryota > Viridiplantae > Streptophyta > Pinopsida > Pinales > Pinaceae > Picea > Picea abies. The sequence continues at coordinate 30,859 of CBVK0100043382.1, read as the reverse complement.
CAAGGAACGATCAAGAATCAATATCCGTTGACAAGGATTGATGATCTGTTTGATCAGATGAAAGGTGTGACGGTGTTTTCAAATGTCGACTTGATATCAGGGTATCACCAATTACGTATCAAGAAGGACAGCATCCCTAAGACCTCTTTTAAGACAAGGTTTGGACATTACGAGTTTATTTTTTTACCGTTTGGACTAACGAACACCCCTGGGGTATTTATGAGTTTGATGAATGGGGTGTTCCACAAATAGTTGGACAAGTTCGTCCAAGTATTCATTGATGATATTTTGATATATTCTCGGACGATGGAGGAGCATTACGAGCACTTGCACTTGGTACTACAATGTCTACGAGAGAAAAAATTGTATTGGAAATGGTCTAAATGCTTATTTTATCAATCAAAGATTCACTACTTAGGACATGTCATATTTAGCGAAGGTATCACTATGGATCCCGCAAAGGTTGAGGCTATTATGGAATGGCCTGCGTTGACGAATTTTCCAGAAGTACATAGCTTCTTGAGTTTATCGGGATATTATTGATGGTTCTTCGAGGGATTTTCGAAGATAGAAAATCCGATTACATAATTGCAGAAGAAGAACAAGAAATTTGTTTGGACCAAGAAATGCACAGAGTTATTTCGGAGGCTTGAGAAGTTGTTAACGACAACATCGATAATAAAGGTCCCTGACGTGCATGATGAATTCTTGGTATGCACTAACGCATCCAAGGACAACTTATGCAAATTCTTGATGCAAGACGGTCGAGTGATCGCTTACATCTCGAGAAAGTTGAGAAGGCATGAGGAGAACTATGGGATGCATGATTTGGAGTTGTTATCATTGTTTATACCTTGAGAGTTTGGAGAAACTACCCTATTGGATGAAAATGCGAACTAAAAATGGACCACTGTGGTCTACAACACGTCTTTACGCAAAACGACTTGAACACGCGACAATGACGTTGATCGAAATTGCTTAGCGGGTACGATTTAGAGATTAATTACATAAAATAAATAGTAAACAGAGTGGTTGATGTGTTGAGCCAGAGACCACGCATATTTTTAGTGATGCCTCTTCAGAGGAATCTACGTGAAAATATTCTAACTTTACAACGCGATGATGATTTGTACAAGGACGTCAAGTATTTTATCGAACAAAACATAATGATGGTACCAAAATTTGAGGGTTTTACTGTGGATAACGACGGATGATTGATATTTTAAAATCAAATTTACATACCACCCAACAACAAGTTGCAGATTTTGATACTAAATGAGGATCATAGAATAGTTTACATGGCTCACCCAGGAGTCACGAAGATGAGGGTAGACCTTAAACCCTTATTCTTTTGGAAAGGAATGAAGGTAGACATAGTCAACTATGTGGCGAGATGTCTAGAATGTCAGCAGGTGAAGGATGAACATAGAAATCCGACAGGATTACTACAACCACACGCTATTCCAAAATCGAAATGGGAAGTCATTTCGATGGATTCATTGTTGGATTACCACTGACGACGAGGAGACATGACTTGATTTTTTTAGTAGTCGACACTATAATGAAGAGTGCATATTTTATTCCTATGAGTACGACATATCAGACACCTGACATAGCTATATTTTTCATTAGAGATGTTGTAAGGTTTCATGGTGTGCCTAAGAGGATTATATCTGATCGAGGATCGATGTTTACAGGACGATTTTGGACTAGTTTCCAAGAGGCTTTGGGAACCCAACTTAACTTTAGTACCACATATCACCTGGAGAAAGATGGGAAGACTGAATGAAAAAACCAAATCTTGGAGGACGTGTTGCGTATGTACGTGATGGACAAACAGAAGTGTTGGGAAGAATTCTTGCCACTGGTATAATTTGTGTATAACAACAGTTATCAAAGCACCATTAAGATGGTTCCTTTCGAGTTTCTTTACGGGCGACCATGTCAGACGCCTTTGAGTTGGGATCATCTTGAGGATAGGCTCCCAGTGGGACCAGAAGTGATCCAAGAAATGGAAGATCAAATGAAAACAATAATACAAAGGATGAAGGAAGCACATGATAGACAGAAGAGTTATGCCGATGAGTATCGTGTCGACCGTAGTTATGAAGTTGGGGATCAAGTCTTCTTGTGGGTGAAACCGCATAAGAGTTTGATCACGTTTGGAAAGGGTGAAAAAATCTCTCCTAGGTTCATGGGACCCTTCGAGATTGTGGAAAAGAAGAGGCCCATGGCCTATCGACTAGCCTTGCCTGATTCTTTGAGGCATATGCATGATGCTTTTCATGTATCTGTTTTGAGACATTATGTTAGTGATCCTACACATGCTATTGACAGGAGTTCCTTATAGGTATCAAATGAGGGTGCTCTCACAGTGGATCCAATCCGCATCTTGGACCATCACATTCGACAACTACGACATCAAACAATAGATGAGGTCAAGGTCCAGTGGGACAACTATAGAAGTCTATAGTCCACACTTGGTGACCTGGGCGGACGCATATGATATGCATCAAAAGTTTCCATTTTTGTTTGATAGCTAGACATATGATATTGTTATACACTTTATTTCGGAACTTACATACTTTGAAACTTCGGGACGAAGTTTAAAAAAAGATGTGGTGTATGTAACATCCCGCTCTTGCGCACACTAAACAGAGTTATTCTTTGAGGACACTTGCACGCAAGTGATCTGTGTCTTTATACTATTCGTTGTTTTAATTATGATTATCTGATATGGTGGATTTGATGATATGTTATTTTTTTGTATTTACATCGACAGGTGATAATGATTGGGTTCCCTTGAGTGTGCAAGAATATGAACGTTGAGGATGTCGAGGAATCGATGAAACTCCTTGGACTCTGGATCGAGTCAGGGAGTAGACTGTTAGGGTTTGAATGTTGTTGATGTGACATATGTTCATATGATTAGATATTATGATGTTGATTGTATTTCTTACATGATTCATTGATGGGTGCATGTTGGCACATGGGCAGGCCCAGGGTTCAATGCTACAACATTACACCAACAAAACCCTAACTACTGACCCTTTCGACAACACCTACGAAGTAGATGAAGTCTCACCCAAGGTAGAGGTAGGGGTGGTTGTAGGACTCGGGTGTCTACAACCTTAGCTGGGACACAGATTTGTGATTTTAATACTTAGCAGAGCACTTAGCACCGACAGTTCATGAATATTTAATGACTGTTCTAGTGCACAGATAAAATAGAGCATCTCATCATTCACCTAGATCTGATGTATCTCTGCACTTATCATAAAGAGGTAGATTAAATCTATCATATTCAATCACTAAGCACATTCACATAGGTCATATCTACATCCATATACATAATTAGCACAAAGCATAAGCAGATCTATCTATCTATATCAAAGAACTTTAGCAAGTAAAGACATAAACATATCAAGACATCACACAAAGTAGGACAACACAACATTTACGTGGTTCACCCCTACCCTAGGGATACGTCCACCAACTCTTCTTCTTTATTGTCTTTAGTCAATCAGTTACATGCACAAAGCCACAAAATCCTACTCCACATAGGACAGGAGATCTGCACGCACCTCGCTAGATCCACCTTCCCCGAGCTATGTTACAGCACTAAGCCTTCTACAATCACTTTCACTTAGCTCTGCAAGCTTCACACAGTATGCATAGAGCTCTTACAATCCTTAAATCACATAGATCTATCACTTAGCCATCTATCTAACATCACATAGATGTATTCTCTATATTTATCCTTACATTGCTTAGACATCTATATATACATTAAAAAATAGGCCTAAACATGGGTAAACCCATGGGACTACATCCCATACCCGTTACATAATCCCAAATCCCAAAGAGGACCCAAAAAAGGGCCCAAGATCCCGCGATCTTTGCTTAGTCTTGCGCTCCTCCTTCGACAGGCTGTCGAAGTCCCAAAATAGGTCAAACTTGACCAAATATCTCTCGAAACTTGGTCAAGGGCCAATAGGCCCCTAACACTCATCTGTAACTCATCCTGAGTCACTTTGATATGGGTAGTTATTCTTCGAAAGCCTCGACCTTGGATCGAGCTTCTTCAACTTGTTGTTGTGCCATGGCCTCTTGTGTAGTGAACTCTTGGAAGACTACCTCGTTCACAGGCCCCTCCAGGCATTGTTCAGCTGCAATAACAACCTGCTCCAATTATGTTCCTTGGCCTTCTACATCTGTGAACAATTGGTATGCCTTATCTTGTACAGGTTGGATTCTCTGAGTTACTTCCATAAATCTACTCTGGATAATGTGGATCTATTGTTGGGTGGTGCGTTTATCTTGGGAGCGCTTCATTCTTTCCATAGCTGACAGAGGCTTCAACTATGCCTGTATTATTTCGGCTTGATAATTCACCTCTTGGAGTTGCGACACCAGTGCCTTTAGTTATGCATTCTCTATGAGTTTCTCATAGGTCTGGGTACTGCGATCAATAAGTTTCTTACATTCCATAGTAATGGATTTTATGCTCTCAAGTGCACTTCGAGCAATTGCTTCTCTTTGGTCCCTTACATCCTGTGGGGTCTCGGGCACTGTGCGGAGCTCTAAGTATGCTATGCATTGTTGTAACTGCTAGATAGCTTCTACGATTTGTTCCACTTGCTGCGTAACTCGATCATATGCCTTTATTTTGACAATTGTCACAGAGTGAAGTGCTCTGCTGACCGCTTCTTTTACTTCAAGTTGCTCTACAAGCAATTGTTCTTTTCCTTGCTTCATCTGTTCTTTTTCTTCATCGAACTTCGCTGGGAGATCAATCTTTTCCTGTTCTATAGCTTGGCATTGTTCGACAAGTACTCCTTGTACTTGCATCAAAGCCTCGATGGCTTGGTCGATTTATTCCTATGCTCATCAGAGGCTAGCTTTGACTGTATCAGCTAGTCAGTGGAGTTGGGTTGGTGCATCTCCCAACTCTGGTTCTCCCGGCGCAGTGGAGATTGCTTCACTGGACTGAAGGGCCTATTGTACCCCTTGGAATTCGACTTCAATCCTATCGTACATTTCTTCCTGCTTGGTCGTTTGTTTCTCTGCAATTTCCATCGAGGCATCGTTTACGGTTGCGATGATGAAATTAAAATCATCGGAGGTGAGAACGGTCTGCATCTTGGTCATGGTGTCTTTTGACTTCTTCTAAGAAGAATGTTTCGAGGGTGAAACCTTTCTCTTCTTTGAGGATTCCTCCTCGTCTCTGGGCGGTGTTACATCGTTGGGCCTTTGTTCAGCTTCGACTTTGTCACCACCCCCTCGGTTAGGTGACATGGAAGTAGTCTTCATTAAGGTGGTACTTAATTTTTGGACCTCCTCATTCTTCTTCTGTCTGCTGGTTCTGGGTGTATTCTATTCTTTATGGGTGTCCTCCGGGATGTCATTATCAGATATCTCTATGGGGTTGGCGGGGATAAGTAGGTCAATGGACCATTCCTTAGTGATTTCCTCCAGGTCTTCTTCTGTAAGCTTATAATATGTCCAAAGTTTCTCTTTATGTTCATATACCTGCGTTGTAATGTAAGTGAAGTTTCGATATGCATTGAACTTCATCAGTGGTCGGAACCTTTGTAATGTGTTTGGAGTCATGTGAGGTTCGAATTTGATGGATCTCTTTAGCTGAAAGTAGTATGTATGAAACACAACATTCAACTACCAATGTTTGTTCATATCTATTGAATACCACAAGGTAGCGAACTTCGCGGCAAGCGGTTCGAATGGCTCTATGTCTAGGAAGGTTGCTCCTTCCGGCATATCCCAGGAAACAAATGCAATTAGGACCAGGAGCCAACTGAAATGGAATTCATAACCCTAGTCCTGAGCTTCTCAAAAGTCAAGTTCCAACTGGTTAACTAGGTACTTCACCCAGTTCATTTGTAGGCCTTCCACACACTTCCTTGCAAGGTCAACAACAAAGTCAGTGACCTGTGTAGGTCGATTTTTTCTTACTAACTTCCCAACTATCAGTTGACATGTGAGGCACATTGTGCCACTCTAAATGGAACCTACCTTGTATCCTCTTGTTCCATTCTCAACATTGCCATACGTATCCTTTATCTTCTGTGAAAGTGCACAATCTATGACTTTTCCTGGATAAAAGTCTTGTGGGTCAGGTCCTTTCATACTCAGGCCTGTGATCCTACAGATCAATGTCTGGTCAACTGTAATGCGGTAGTAAAGCCATAAGTAGCTGCCATGGTAACATGACAATAGAAGCTTGACACAGGCATTGACTTCCTAGTGTCTTACGAAGTGTGGGATTTTCATGATGTTTAACAAGGTGGACTACGCGAGGTTCATTGTCCACAACTGGGGGATGATATTCAAATTATTTCCTTTAGTTCTGGTCAGGTACTTGTATGGGGCGAGAATTCCATATATCTTGTGATCTCTGAGGTTGAAGTCTCTAAACTTTAGTGCTGCGATCTTGTCCTGGTCTATTCGAACTGCGTTTATCCCCTTCGGGAGGTACGCAGTAATTATGGTGTACTCAAAATCACGTGGTACACTATCACGGTTCACTGCACGAGCCATAGGCAGGATGTAATCGAGCAGTATGGTTGGAATCAATTTTACATTCGCGAGGTCGTCTTTATGCTTGGTTCTCTTTTCTGTTGATAACCGGGATAGTCCTGCTCCGCGAGCAGTCGATGGAGAGGCTTGCACCATTCTCATGATGAAGCTTGTACACCTACAAACATCGACATGACTCTTTCAGTCATGAGGTTGATCATAACTTCTTCAAAAAAATTCTTTGCAGCGTTGAACTCGACCAACATACGTGCTTGGGTTTAAAAATCTCGGTTTCAAGGAGTAACTTAGACATGACAATACGATAGAGGGAAATAGCGCAATGATCACTGTGTAAAATCAACAAGTCTTTGGGCTCAGATTCACGATTAGAAAAAGTGTTCTCGGGGCATGGCACGATAGGATAAATAGATAACTTGACAATGGATCTCTTGCAAAAGGAAAGAAACCTTCATTAACTTTGTTATGTCTGTTACACCGCGGTCCAACAATCTGGTGGAAAACCATAAATTTCATTTGACCCATTTGGAGGGTCAGTCGAATGGTTATATTAGTCCCAATGACTATATTTATTCTCCATGGCGAAGTGTCATGTGATGTTGTTCTGTTATCCCGGTGAAGTTCCAATTTTGAAAATTTTCCATCTGTGAGGTTCCTTCTGGAACCTTCTGTAAATTGTCAATCTTATCTCTCTTCTTACTTAGTTTTCTAGCCTTCTTTCCAATGAGCTTTGTGTCGGTATGCCTTTTTCCATTCTGATTCTTATCTTCTTGTGGCATAGTTACTTCATGCTGTTGAGATTCTTTCCTAAGATTCGAGGGTGATGCTTCTTCTTTATCTGGAATAGGTACTTCAATCTTCTGTGGGTGTTCTAGTGTTCTTGCAACTTCGAAATCTGAGTCTTTGGTGTTAAATAACTTCAATCTGTTCTTTTGTTCTTCAATCAAGAGTACGATCCTTCTAGTCATAAAATATTTTAACTCTTGCTTCTTCTTCTCTAAAACTTCTTCTTCTTCTTTTCTTCTGGCCTGATCTTTTTCAACCCAAGGTTTTCCTAGTAATAAGGTAAATGGGGCGTTGTTCTCAATAAATTTAATAATCTCAAAATCTTCCTTTGTCAAAGTTCCATTAACATCCATAGAAATCCTGGTGATATTTCTACATAGGTTTATCAATTTTCCTCTAAATAGCCCTATTCCCACCGATGAAGGAGTCATAAGAAGCTTCCATAAAAGTTTCCAAGTTATTTCTGTCATGATATTCACCTGTGTTTCCTCATCTAGAACACAGTCAATGACGAAGTCTCCTATTCTTTCTTCAAGGCATTCTTTTTCTTTGAAGATCTCTGATAAGATGACACGTCGGTGGTCACTCAGGGTTTCTCTTATCTGCAACAATGCTTTCTCTAATTCTTTCTGGGGTTCTTCCATTTCTGGATCTTCCTTAAGGTTTTCTTGTCCCATGTTCATTCCTTCAAGCTTAGCAATTAGTCTAGGGCAATCCAATACTTCATGGTCCATAGCTTTGCAGCAAAGATAACTAGGTCTTCTCACAAGGTATTCCTTAGTAAGATGTCTTAGTTTTCTGCAACTGGAAAAGAGGGTAAATCCTCTCTTTCTTTTAAGTGATTCCCAACTCTTTCTATACTACACGCTAGTATCATAGTAGCTAACCTGCAAACAGTTCTTTTTAGTATCCTGCATCCACTTGTTAGTCCAAACATTCTTTCTATGCATAGGTATAACATATTTTTCACTATTCTTATCAACATTCTTTCTATGCATAGGTATAACATATTTTTCACTATTCTTATCAAATCTATGCATATCAAACCTTCTTTCATCTATTAGGGCCCTAGTTTTCAAGCTAGGACAAAATCTATCAACCGTACCTGGATCCATAGTTTTGAAACAAAAATTTCCACTTATCTTACTTCTACAAAGCACAAAACCTTCAGATCTAGAACTTTTCACTATTCTTACCTTTATCAGAGAACAGAGCTTGCAAATCTTACCTTTTTAAGAAAGACTTCTTACTTTTACCTTTCTCGAAGCACAAAGAATTCAAATCTTACTTCTTTTCTTTAGATTTTACCTCTTTTCTTCAGATCTAACCTCTTTTCTTTAGATCTGGCCTCTTTTATTTAGATCTGGCCTATTTTCTTCAGATCTAACCTCTTTTCTTTAGCACAGAGCTTTATAAATGATGTAGAATAATGCACACTAGAGCGACAGATCTATGCACAGAGCTTCCATAATTTTAGGTTAGATATTTGCGCAAGGCTTCTTCTTTCTTAGTTCCCAGCAATCACAGTTTCAGGTCCTGGCAACAAAACCATTTGTTGGCACATGGGAAGACCCAGGGTTCAACGCTACAACAACGCACCAACAAAACCATAACTATCGTCCCTTTAGGCAACACCTATGAAGCAGATAAAGTCTCACCCGAGGCAGAGGCAGGGGGGGTTGCAAGACTCAAG
>CBVK0100043382.1:0-21815 GCA_900067695.1 Picea abies | reverse complement strand
CTTAGCTGGGACATAGATCTGTGATTGTATAACTTAACAGAGCACTTAGCACCGACAATTCATCAATATTTAACCAATATTCTAATGCACAAATAAAACAGAGCATCGCATCATTCACTCAGACATGATGTATCTAAGAACTTATCATAAAGAGGTAAATTAAATCTAGCAGATTCAAGCACTAAGCACATTCACATAGATCAGATCTACATCCATATACATCATTAGCAAAAAGAAAAAGCAGATCTATCTATCTATATCAAAGCACTTTAGTAAGTAAATACATAAACATATCAAGACATTGCACAAAGCAAGACAACACAACATTTACGTGTTCACCCCCACCCTAGGGCTACGTCCACCATCTCTTCTTCTTTATTATCTTCAGTCCATCAGTTACATGCACAGAGCCACAAAATCCTACTCCACATAGGACAGGAAATCTGCGTGCACCTCGTCAGATCCGCCTTCCTTGAGCTATGTGACAACACTAAGCCTTCTATAGTCACTTGCACTCAGCTCTACAAGCTTCACATAGTATGCACATAGCTCTTACAGTCCTTCAATCACATAGATCTAGCACTTAGCCATCTGTCTAACATCACATACATGTATTCTCTATATCTATCCTTACATTACATAGACACATATATATACATTTCAAAATAGGCCTAAACATGGGTAAACCCATGGGTCGACATCCCATACCCATTACATAATCCAAAATCCTGAAAAGGACCCAAAAAAGGGGTCATGATCCTGTGATATCTGCTTGGTCTTGCACTCCTTCTTTAACAGGCTGTCAAAGTCCCAAAATAGGTCAAACTTGACCAAAGATCTCTCAAAACTTGGTCAAGGGCCAACAGTGCAGGCTAATGATAGCTTGCCGATCAAACTCACATGTCGATTAAATAGGTCATGCACGACTACCAGAGACATTGAGGGAGAGGTGTGGCAACATCCCTACCACAGCCTACTAGCACTCACGTCGTGGCTCGAACTGTAGGTTAACGATTACCTAGTTCGAGAGACTCGCGATGTCGTGAGGGAAAAATGTGATAGCCACTCACGATGATTCTAAGGGGTGCGCAATAAGGCGGGGTCCTCATTCCTTAGAGGCCCCTAGTCTCCCACAAGATCACTTGACAGAGTATTGACTCTAAGGGTTTGACGTCTACAAAATTTGGTCAAGAGGCGAGTGGCACCCTTGGAGCACATAGTGCGTCTTGAAGGGCATGTCGTGCAAAAGGAGGCAAGTGGCACCCTTGGAGCATGTAGTGCATCCTGAAGGGCACTTGTAACACCCTGTTTCCCCCAACTTGTAAATATAACTAGACTGGCCAAGAACTATGGCAAACTCATAAATGTGAATATGTGATGTAAATGGACCTTCAGGAAGAGGCCAATGAATGTGAATAACATTCTGAATTTATTGCAGGACTGCTGATGAGGGGATGTGCAGAAAAGAGACCACAATGGCAGTGGAAGGCACCTAAAAAGGTGGCGTTAACTTCCACCAAGAATTAATACCGTATTTGGACTCCATTGGCCCGGAGAACCAAAAGCAGCTCGTTGGCCCCCAAAGTTGATGTCTCTCAGGCTGGTAGGTGGGCGGCCTGATGAGGGATGGGATGGTGAACCGCCCATCCGTAGAGCCGTCAGGCCTGATCGGCGAGAGGGTAATCGTGCCACACACAACCTCGTGAGAGGATAAGGCGTATGGCAGAAGCGATTGTAGGGGGGCAAACGCGAGGGGAACTCTGGCATTACGCAGAGTGAGTGATAGCAGAGAGGAAGGATTGCAACCTTCGCTCTTGGTCACTGTTAGACAGAGAGATGTAGTCTCAACAGCATCGTGATCTCAGCTCGGGGGTGGCTAGTGGTAAATCTGTCGGGAGTCGCTATGCCTACAGTTGGGTGGAAACGAGCACCCCTTTCAGCAGTCACACCCATTGCTGGTGTTATTTTCGGATAAGTGGTTTACATATTGCATCTTGAAATTCATAGAATGATATATATATGTATATGCTCATAGAACTGTGAAATTGTGAATGATTTCTGTGTAAGAATGTCTATGCAATGTTTGATAAGAATGAATAGATATATGCTCATAACAGAGGAAACCACGCATGATGTATGTGGATAAAGAAATTTTATTTATGCCTAGGTTGAGCTAAGATAGGCTCCCAACCGTTCTCAGGAAGTTGCTTTCCCTTACCCGTCTCCAGGGATGCCCTGAGTAGATCTCATCACAGAGACCTTCCCTCCTTAGAAAGGTTCACCAAGAACCCAGAAAAAGGGCGTGAACGCACAAGTCTTATTAACCCTGTACGAGGAGGAATGACCCTCTTAGAATTCCAAGGTAGCAGTGTAGGGATATGTAACAAATCGACGAATGAGATCTCGTTGGGTGACCCATAGCCATTCACAACCACTAGATTTATGCAAGTAAAGAGGGCATTACATACCTTGCCCTTTTTCCCTCTATCTTCATGAACAACGGGGAAATCAAGATCGTAGATTCCAAGACCCAGGAGAACATCTGGACCATTGATATTTCCACATCCACGAAGTAGTGGAAGAATGCACAAGGTGGGATAATCTGAGCCATTGGATCTCATCAGAAAATCCCGTCGGTTGCTGGATCGGGTTAAGATGCTCGGAGTTTAGTCTCTGGAGTGTGCGCAGGAAGAACAGATATAAACCATTAGATCTTGGTTTGATTACCCGTCAGCCGTCGGATCGGACAGGTGTCAGAGATCCGGAGAGAGTCAGGAGGTTTTCCATCGGGATATCGGAGATCCTGAGGTTGAGGGAATCGAGACACTATAAGCCTCGAAAAAGCGAGATTAGGTCTAGACCGTTCATCAGGTTGGGCACGTGGCGGAGATCTGAAGAGAGTCGAAGATCAGAGTTTCACGAGTCCAGAGGATGAGGCATCCAGGACAACCGAAGCCATGAACCCCGAGATTTCATCTAGACCGTCCATCCATTTGGGACACGTGTCAGAAATCTGCAGAGAGTCGGGATATTTGGCATCGGGAAATCGGAGTTCCTAAGGTCGAAGGAGTTGGGACATCACAAGTCTCGAAATCCTGACGAGATCAGAGTCGCCCGTTTGTGAGACACGTGGTGAGATTGAGAGCCCATTGACATATAGAAGGTTTGGAAGGCAAGACTTCCGGAGCACCAGAGGTTGGGAATTCCGTGGACGTATGTATTGTGGTATTGAAATCCCCATAGCCCCAACGAGGGGTAATACTGCAGTCACGGGGATCGTGGTCATGTGAGCTAGGAGCCTAGCTAGGAGAGATAGTGCATAAAGGGCGTGTCGGGATTTAAGGAATCGCGAGTCCTGGGGGCGTTTTCACTTTGGCATTGAAAACCCTGAAACCCCGATGGGGGACAAGGCTGTGGTCTTGTGAGAGAGAGGTTACGTGGATTAAAGACTTAGCCTGGGAGGCTAAGGTAGCAGAGGAGCGTATCAAAATTCGGGGATCGGTGAACCAAATTTTTGGGACATCACGAGTGTCAAAACCCCGATGGATGGAAGAGATTCTTTTAGAGAATCTCCGAGTCTGTAATGACCGTTATGTGTGGAGGTGAGATGTCAACTTAAGCTAGGACATGAAAATGCTTTAGGATAAGCAGTGAGCAGATCTGGATGGCCAGAGTCCACCCATCCAGATCTATGACCGAGGTTCCATTCCAGAGCCCCCTGAAGTGGGACCCTCCCTGTCATGATGTCCACCGTGTCGCGTTCCCCTTGCTACCTGTATACCACCTAACTGCACAATGGGTGTTTCATATTTGTTGTTCTCTACCCCTATTGAGGTTTATTCCTATTGACCATTCACTGACCCCGTGGGATTTCATCCCTATGGGACGCACGTTAGCCCTGGCGGGCTTCAGTGGTTGCAGAGTCTAACGTTTGGACATTACTACAACTCCAGAGCGTGAAATACAAATAGGCACTACGTTCAAACTGAACCGCGATCATGACCCGCGATCACCTGAGAATGGGGAAGAAAAGAGAAAAAAAACCCAGTCTACGTTAGATCTCCATGGTTATTTAGGAGCTCGAGTCCGACAGAGGGCCGGAAAAATTTGATTTAGATAGTGGGTATGTTACAACACTTCATGATTTTATCTATGGTAAGTTAATAAACCTAGTGCCTAGAAAACTATGCCTCCTTAGGACATGGTTGGCCTTAAAATGAATGGTGTGATAAGTAAAGTTTAATAAAAAAAAATTCCCTTAAGAAATGTCACCAAGCCTAGTGAATTGAAAACCTAGGTCTAAGTAGAACCTTAAAACAAAAAAAAACTAATTAGACATGTAAACAAGAAGGTGGTAAAGAAAATTCAAGCATTAATTATTAAAGTGGAAATTTTAATAAAGGTTTAATTAATAAAAGGGGTAATTGGTTGTTTTTGTCTAAACCTACTAATTCTAAACTTAGTTATAAAAAGGGGAAAATTAAAGAAAAGGGAGGAACCTAAAGAAAAAGAGAAACTTAAAGAAAAGGGGAAACTTAAAGAAAAAGGGGAATGTCTAACTTAGTAAGGAATCTAGCCTTTGGAACTTTCTATTTATGAATGTCTAACTTAGTAAGGAATCTAGCCTTTGGAACTTTCTATTTATGAACTCAACTAGGAATTAAGGCGTAAGTCATTTAAGAATTGTAAGGGAATTTTGGGACACCAAGGAGCATTTTTAAGAACGCTTTTAAGTGGGTGAGGAAAATAGGTAAATTTAATTAATAAATAAAATTGATTTTCTCGTGCAACTAGGGGATTGGGCAACATGTGTATGGGGGAGGTTTTTCTTAATTAATTAAATGAAAAAGGAATCTAATGAGGGTTTGGGAAACTAATCACTTGAAAACTCTATAAAAATAATTGTGGTGGAGGAGTATGGATCAAATCTGTCTTGTGTAAGGTTACACTGCCGAAATTTTATCTTGACTGAATTTTCTCTTGTGGGAGTTGGGATACCCAGCTCAGGTAATGAGTGGTAACTTGACTTTGCGATGAGATTTGGTACCTAGCATTCTTTGGTATCATATGCATGGCCCGTTTGTGGCTTGGTGGGTTCAGAGGGAAGAAGAGTACCCCTAGCATTAGCTGGGAGGTACCAGTGAGGTCTCATCGGTTGGCAAGCGGGAAATGGACAGAGGGCACGCAGGACAACGACTACATGTTTTATCATTTGTCTATGGTACGCATGTGTATAATTTGTATTGAATAGTTGTTAAATTCCTACATATGTATTTCTGTAATGTTGAAGCATGCATGCATAGATGGTGTTAAAAGAAAAATTATGCATACGAATATTTATCCGGGCAATAGCGCACATGTGTAATTTGTTGAAAGATAGCTATATTTTGTTTATGTGCCTTCTTGTTTCGCCAATATGTAGTTGCGATTGGATGCTTGGGTTCATTGGGTTTTTAATTGAATTTATTCATGGATGTTTATCATCGCTCTGTGCATGTAAGAAAATGATTATGAGGCTATTACATTCGATTCATCACTATGTGCATGTAAGGAAATGATTATGAGGCTATTACATACGATTTTGTTTTGTTCACTAACGTTACCATCGCCCTCTGCATGTTTTAATGTAAATATTTTTTTTTTTGAAAACATTGTGTTATTCATAGTGGTATACTCGCATGTGCAGTTAGTGATATGAAATTGAGGGTTTAAGTCGAAGATTAATCGAGTAGCAGGTTGAGCAGTTGACTAAGCATCTATCATTTACCTTGATCCAGCAACAACTTAAGTATCCATATAAGGGAACCATAGTTAGCAATGTTACCAGTAGCAAAGGCCATGTAACCTTATCCTGTAGCAGAACCGATACTATTTCTAGCTTAAGCCGTAGATCTAGCAAGATCGCCTGTACTAGTTTCAGTCATTTTCCTGAGTGTGATCCAGATCCTCCTAACTATGATTTCTGTCCATTGGTTCCACCTCCTGTTTGTGTCGGGTTTGAACCGACCTTTTTGAATTATAGTTCCTTCACACAGGAACTCCATAAGTAGCTCGACCCAGCGCGTCGCAAGCTCCTTTCTCCCCGTCTCCTTAATAATAGTTCATGTATTATTTAATAAAGGGCTCGGATTTGATAAACTGATTCTGCGAATCTTTTAATTTATGTTGATGACTGCCATCATTAGTAGGTGACACTTTCGCACCTGTCTTCTTAGCATGGACTGCGTGCTCACTGTTCAGCGTGATTCCTGTTTTTATGCTTGAATATTTCCCCTTCTCTAATATATGAATTTACAATGGCCATAATCATGGCTCTGTAGCCATGGAACATTTGAAATTATGTGAATTAATGAAACTCTTTTCACCTTCACCTGCTCCTATCTCCTGGCCTGGCATTAATTCAAATTTCGAAGTGACCTGAGCCCCAAGCATTTTGAATTATTCCAGTTACCCCTTCAACCCAGATTTATGTATGTCCTATCTATTTCATTCCATATCCTTGCCCTCCTCTCGATCGTTAATAGAAACGACGACCTTGGTAAATTTATGTTGCCAGTGGTGGTTTCCCATTGTATTTTGCAGTTCCTGAGTAATTAGTGCCTTGGCAATTTTATAAACAGATTTATTACTGTAAGGAGGGATGCAGTGATGACAACTGTGATTAACACAACTGTCGTGCCCATTTTATTCGTGATTTATCAATCTTATAATAATTTAATAAAGATTAATAGTTTTTGTTGTTTTAATTAGTTTCCATCAACTTGCATGGTTTCTTTATTAACTGTGAATACTGTGGGTATAAAACAATTTAAGCGTGTAACAGTTTTAATAGTCTATCTACTTATTAAGTTCAGTTCTAATTGCTTTATAACAGTTTATTTGTGGAATAAATATATGACAAATCTTCACTTCTAATAGATTGATTGTTTTTTATCAGTTTATTAAGTTCAATTGTGATGGAGTTAGTGCTTGCACTATCTTTTATTGACTTTACAACAAGGAATCAATAGAACTTGTGATTATATTTATGAGTTGCCTCTTTCAGTAAGTTATGTAGGGGTTGTAAATGAATGGAAGGTAAATGTTTTCTTGATAATGGATATGTGCCCTTACTTTAATATGGTGATTGGATACTTATGATGTGTAGTATTCTTGATGACGATAAATAAAAATGAGTTCCTTTTAGACGCAGAGTCAATTTAAATATATCGAAGTTAGTCACTGTGTATCCATTTTTTCTTGATTATTTAGAGTGCCTTCATCTAATGATGTCATATATCGTGTGTCAGTGCCATTTGGATTTCAGGCACGTTGGATTTTATGTTGGGTTGTAGGTTTAGAAGTTTTTGGTTTGCGCGTGGGTCCCTTATGCTCTTGTTGCAAAGTGGCGATGTGGTACCTTATGAATGGATCATTGCGTGCTTTGATCGACAAGCCCACATGAAGCCTGGCTTAGGGTTTTGCGACTCTCTATGTGGATGAATTTTGTTTGTAAGTAAGGATTGTTCTTGTTTATAATGTTAATGTGATTGTCACCCACTCATCGAGAAGGTTCTAGTTATTGGTCGTCGAAGCTATTGTCTTGGATGGATTGAGGTTGTCTTTATCTTAGTAGGCGTGATCTTGCATGTGTTAGGTGGGATGTAGACACCTACTTGTTCCTCAGAACAATCGATAGCCTTGAGACCTTGAATGGTCAAAATCGATGGGAACCCGGGCTTGAGCGTTGCTTATGTGTCCTGGAGGTCCTAACCTTGTAGGGTGACAGGCGAGTAGTCATTTTATTTTTCCTGATTAATTTTCATTGTTGCATTCAACTGCATGATGTGATAGTATTCTAGGTTTTTATGTTGTATGTTGCTCGAATTGCATGCATTTTTTTCATCGTCATTGAGTTGCATTGATTGACTATTGTTGTTGTTACTTCACTGCTTAGAAAAAAAAAAAAATTGCACTTGTTATGTGTCACAGGTTGTCCTAATGACGTGGGGTTGTTTCACCTACATAATGGTTCATATTAATGATTACGTGTGTTTCAAACATAGTTCATATGTGTGGAAGGGAATTTTTGGTGAATACACACCATGTAGTTAGCTTTAAGGAAATTGGATCTCGCTAGCTTTAAGGAAATTAGATCTCGCTGATATACTATTCACAAGGTTCACCTATACCAAATTTAATTAAAAAAGTAGTAGTATGGACAATAGAGGAAGGAGAGAACCCTTTTGTGGTGATACTATCAGTTCAGTATCCAAGGAAGACAAGAATTTTCACTAGTCTTGCTCGTACCAGTGGTTCTTGAACAAGTCACGAGAAGTAAAGCAAAATGACAGACTCTCGACAACATGCCTATTCAATGTTGGTTATGTTCCTGAAGTCTTTTACTTCAAATAACTCTTCTAGTAACCTTGTGTGCTCGAAGTTTTCACTCAAGGAAAAAAATGATTAAATTAACAACAAAAAAAGGAATCCAATGATCCTTACTTCGAATATGTTAAATAAAATGCTTTTTCTTCCATCCACAAATAAAACTCTTCACCTTATCAATGTGAACTCAACTTCTTAGGTAGGCGACTCTAATGTATTGAGATATTTTTTTCTACCTTATGAAAACATGTCGACCAACCTTTCATCAATTGATACAAACTTGTTACAAGAACTGTACTGGTACTTTTCATGGTTGTTCGTGTGTATCACTAGCTGCGAGTCGACTTCACACATACCCAGTTCAGTTCTATATGCATTGTACATTTCATTTAGGAAGGATGTCATGTTTGATTGGGCAAAGGTCATATCAAATGAACTTTGTTTTCAATCAAGTAACTACTTTAGCACTCAAAGGTTTTTCATGGTCACATATTTGGTATTCACAATTGTCTTTTACAATTTCTTTGATAGTCTCTCTATCAGGGTGAATGTTAATACACACAACGAATCGGTTCATTTTCAACACTTGGTGCTATGAAAACATATAGCACCATTCAATTTGTGCATTGTTCAAGATAAGTTTGTTAGAGAATTCATACACATTGGTTGGGGTAGAGCCCAAGAAAATAACCCAGGAAGCTAAATATTTTCTTAAGGGAAAGGGAATTTGCATTCAAGAGAAAAAACATACTTAGATCTGCTTATACGGTTGTTAAGAAAACCTACTTCTACTCCCTATATTTTTTTGTGATAGATATTTTGTCGCATATGTTTTCCACTAGTATAAATCCTAGTGTAATCTATTTGACATAAAGAGAAAAAATAAATTAATTATGTTTCCTCTTTGAGTTGGGGAGTGTAACAACCCTCTTCCGTTACGACCGCGAAGCAATGACATTAGGTTAAAAAAATGTTTCTTGTTTTTTTGACTCTTTTTGTTTTGGAAGGTAATGTCAAAAATACAATCACAACAACTCAACTTGACTACAACAAAAAGAAGGATGACACAAGCAACATAAACTTCCAAGGCAAGCAATAAAATAAAATCAACAATCATTTAATACAATAGGTTTTAACTGCGCTGGAAGTAAACAACTAAACCCATCTAAACCCATCATGCAGTAGAGTGAAATTCCAATGCGCAAGAAGGCTTTTATCTAAGACCATCATTACAACGTTAATTTTCATACGCGCGAAAACCCCACTATCTAACCTCATACATTACCTTATAGGTCAGTGTGCACAATCGATTTTATTAAATCATTCACATGTCTACATTCTTCTAAAGGAACGAGAGTAATCAACTTGGTTATATAAGGCGCAAGAGGTTATAATTCCTTAACCAATCCTAATTCCACATTACTTTTGGGTGCAAGGTCAACTAATTAATAACCGCCTCACCCTAACTTGAAGAAATAAAAAGAAGTCGGGTGAGGTAAAAGTAATCTTCTTCATCAGGCAACCTTCATTACGGATATGAAATTGAGGGTTTAAGCCAAAGATTAATCCAGTAGCAGGTTGAGAAGTCGACTAAGAATTTGTCATTTACCTTGATCTAACAACAGCTTACGTATCTGTATAAGGGAACCACAGTTAGCAGTGTTACCAGCAACAAAGGCCATATAACCTTATCATGTAGCAGAACCGATACTATTTCTAGCTTAAGTCGTAGATCTAGCAGGATCACCTGTACCAATTTCAGTCGTTTTTCTGTGTGTGATCCAGATCCTCCTAACTCCAATTTTCGTCCATTGGTTCCACCTTCTGTTTGTGTAGGGTCTAAACCGACCTTTTTGAATTATATTTCCTTCATGCAGGAACTTCATAAGTAGCTTGGCCCAGTGCGTCACAAGCTCCTTTCTCCCTGTCTCCTTAATAATAGTTCCTGTATCATTTAATAAAGGGCTCGAATTTGATAAACCGATTCTGTGAATCTTTTAATTTTTGTTGATGAATGCCAGTCTTGAGCATTAGTAGGTGACACTTTCGCACATGTCTTCTCAAAACGGACTGCGTGCTCACTATTCAACGTGATCCCTATTTTTATGCTTGAAGATTTCACCTTCTCTGATATATGAATTTACGATGTCCATAATCATGGTTCTATAGCCATGGAACAATTGAAATTGTGTGAATTATTGTAATGCTTTTCACCTTCACCTGCTCCTATCTCCTGGCATTAATTCAAATTTCGAAGTGACCCGAGCCCCAGGCATTTTGAATTATTCGAGTTACCCTTCAATTCAGATTTATTACGCCGAAAGGCGTACACCTATTGACAATGGGTATAATTGATCACCTTTTAATTTAAAATTCTAATCTAATGGTTAACAATTGAAGATGTTGGTATTCATATTTTCCTTTCATTTTTGAATACTTCCATTATCTTGTTTACTTTTTCACATTTACTTAATATGATTAAGAAATTACTTCTCTAACCATTGATTGACAGGGTAATTGATTAAGAAAAATTAATATGTATAAAACTTTGCATTGCCACGTTCCTTGAGATTAAACCTTTGTAGCTGGATGCAGTGGTAGCTACGACAGTAGTAGCTGGACGTCGTTTCAACTAGCACGACAACGTTTCAGTGATGGATACCTTTTGACATTCTCTAGACGCGAGTCGGCTGTGCTAGTGTATGTCCAGTCAATTTCATTCCAGATTCTTTCCCTCCTCTGGATCGTTAATAGCAAGGACGACCTTGGTAAATTTATATTGGTGAATTTATGTTGCCAGTGGCAGTTTCCCATTGTATTCTGCAGTTCCTAAATAATTACCGCCTTGGCAATTTTATAAACAGATTTATTGCCATAAGGAGGGATGTAGTGATGACAATTGCGATTAACACAACTGTCATGCCCATTTTATTCATGATTTATCAGTCTTATAATAATTTAATAATGATTAATAGTTTTGGTTGTTTTAATTAGTTGGCATCAACTCTCATGGTTTCTTTATTAACTGTGAATATTGTGGGTATAAAACAGTTTAAGCGTGTAATAGTTTTAATAGTCTATATTCTTATTAAGTTCAGTTATAATTGCTTTATAATAGTTTATTTGTGGAATAAATATATGGAAAATCTTCCCTTCTAATAGATTGACTGTTTTTCGTCAGTTTATCAAGTTCAATTGTGATGGAGTTAGCACTTGAAATATCTTTTATTGCCTTTACATCAGGGAATTAATAGGACTTGTGATTATATTTATGAGTTGCCTTTTTTAGTAAATGATGTAGGTGTTGTAAGTGAATGGAAGGTAAATGTTTGCTTGATAATGGATATGTGCCCTTACTTTAACATGGTGATTGGATACTTATGATGTGTAGTATTCTTGATGACAATAAATACAAATGAGTTACTTCTAGATGTGGAGTTAATTTATATATATCGAAGTTAGTCACTCTGTATCCATTTTTGCTTGATTATTTAGAGTGCCTTCGTCTAACAATGTCATATATCATGTGTCAGTGCTATTTGAATTTCAGGCATGTTGGAGATTATTTTGGGTTGTAGGTTGAGAAGTTTTTGGTATGCGCGTGGGTCCCTTGCACTCTTGTTGCAAAGTGGTGATGTGGTACCTTATGAATGGATCATTGTGCGCGTTGACAGACAAGCGTGCATGAAGCCTGGCTTAGGGTTTTGCGCCTCTCTATGTGGATGAAGGTTTTTTGTAAGTAAGGATTGTTCTTGTTTATAATTTTAATGTGATTGTCACCCGCTCGTCGGGAAGGTTCTAGTTATTGGTCGTCGAAATTGTTGTGTTGGATTGATTGAGGTTGTCTTTTTAGCTTAGTAGGTGTGATATTGCATGTGTCGGGTGGGATGTACACACCTCCTTGTTCCTTAGAACAGTCGCCAACCTTGAGACTTTAAATGGTCAAAATCAATGGGAACCTAGGCTTGAGTGTTGCTTATGTGTCCTAGAGGTCTTAACCTTGCAGGGTAGGACGGGCGAGTAGTCGACGAGTCATTTTATTTTTCCTGATTGATTTTCATTGGTGCATCTACCTGCTTGATGTGATAGTATGCTAGGTCTTTATGTTGTTTGTTTCCCGAATTGCGTGCATTGTGTTCATCGTCATTGAGTTGCATTGATTGATTGTTTTTGTTGTTACTTCCCTGCTTTAAAAAAATAAAAATAAAACTTTGCACTTGTTATGCATCGCAAGTTGTTGTAACAACGTGGGGTTGTTTCACCTACATAATGGTTCCTATTAATGATTAAGTGTGTTTCAAACATAGCTCATATGCATGGAAAGGACTTTCTAGTGAATACATGCCATGTAGTTAGCTTTAAGGAAATTGGATCTTGCTAATATACTATTCAGAAGGTTCACCTATACCAAAGTTAATTAAAAACGTAGTAGTATGGACAATAGAGGAAGGAGAGAACCCTTTTGTGGTGATACTATCAATTCAATAGCCAAGGAAGACAATAATTTCCACTAGTCTGGCTCGTACCATTGGTTCTTGAACAAGTCACCAAAAGTAAAGAAAAATGATAGACTCTAGACGACAGGCCTATTCAATGATGGTTATGCTCCTGAAGTCTTTTACTTCAAATAACTCATAACCTTGTGTGCTTGAAGTTTTGACTCAAGGACAACAATGATTAAATTAACAAAAAAAAAGGAATCTAATGATCCTTGCTTCGAAGATGTTCAATAAAATTCTTTGTCTTCTATCTGCAAATAAAACTCTTCACCTTGTCGATGTGAACTCCTTCCTAGCTTCTTAGGTAGGCGAATCTAATGTATTGAGATATTTTTTTCTACCTTATGAAAACATGTCGACCAACCTTTCATCAATTGATACAAACTTGTTACAAGAACTGTACTGGTACTTTTTATGGTTGTTTGCATGTATCACTAGTTGCGAGTCGACTTCACACATACCCAGTTCAACTCTATATGCACTGTACATTTCATTTAGGAAAGATGCCATGTTTGATTGGGCAGAGATCATATCAAATGAACTTTGTTTTCAATCAAGTAACTACTTTAGAAGTCAAAGGTTTTTCATGGTCGCATATTTGGTATTCGCAATTGTCTTTTATAATTTCTTTGATAGTCTCTCTGTCAGGGTGAATGTTAATACACACAACGAACCAGTTCATTTTTGGCACTCGGTGCTATGAAAACATATAGAACCCTTCAATTTATGCATTGTTCAAGATAAGTTTGTTAGAGAATTCATACACATATTGGTTGGGGTAGAGCCCAAGAAAATAACCCAGGAAGCTAAATATTTTCTTAAGGGAAAGGGAATTTGCATTCAAGAGAAAAACCATACTTAGATCTGCTTGTACGGTTGTCAAGAAAACCTACTTCTACTCCCTATATTTTTTTGTGATAGATATTTTGTCACATAGGTTTTCCACTAGTATAAATTCTGGTGTATTCTATTTGACATAAAGAGAAAAAAGAAATTAATTGTGATGCCTCTTCAAGTTGGGCACTGTAACGATCATCTTTCGTTACGACCACAAAGCAACGACATTAGGTTAAAAAAATGTTTCTTTCTTTTTTTACTCTTTTTTTTTTAGAAGGTAATGTCAAAAATACAATCACAACAACTCAACTTGACTACAACAAAAAGAAGGATGACACAAGCAACATAAACTTCCAAGGCGAGCGAGAAAATAAAAACAACAATCATTCGATACAATAGGTTTTAACTGCGCTGTAAGTAAACAACTAGACCCATCATGCAGTAGAGTGAAATTCCAATGCGCAAGAAGGCTTTTATCTAAGACCATCATTACGACGTTAATTCTCATACACACGAGAACCCCACTATCTAAACTCATACATTACCTTATAGGTCAGTGCGTGCAATCAATTTTATTATCTGAATCATTCACATGTCGACACTCTTTTAAAAGCACGAGAGTAATCAACTTGGTTATATAACGCGCAAGAGGTTAGAATTCCTTAACCAATCCTAATTCCACATTACTTTTGGGCCCAAGGTCAACTAATTAATAACCACCTCACCGTAACTTGAATAAATAAAAAGAACTCGGGTGAGGTAAAAGTAATCTTCTCTCTCCACAAAGATTAACATAAATCAAATAAAAGTGAAATCATTATAGAAATATTTATTAAAGTCATTAAGATGAAATGGTAAAAGTAAAAAAGTAATTTAAATTATAGAAATATTTATTAAAGTCATGAAGGTAAAAAGTGAAATCATTATAGAAAGATTTATTAAATTTAACCACTGACTTAGGAAATTTAACCAAGCTCAATACCCAAGCCTTACTCTCATGTTCAAAAGGATAAAAACCACTTAGTAATCTACCCCTTCACGGTTTAGAATTTAATAATCAACTGCTTTTCAAATATAATATAAAGAAACCACTTGATGACAAGTGTGATTCATACAATCTCCTAACCAATAAAATTTAGAGTTGAACTGAAAAATAATTTTAACTAATTTTATTTTCAATTCTAAATACCATGAAGTTAAATTTGAATTTTAGGAAGGCAACCGAATTACTCAACAAATAACATTTCCACATGATTGTCTTCGAAGTTATAATGGAGCATGAGTTTGAAATTCGATTATTTTTTAATTGTGACGGAATTAGATTTTAGACTGGAAAAAATAACCAAGTAAGTATAATCTGAGTTAAAGATCTCGTCTCACAATACATTCTAATTCTATTAAGGAAACCGAACAGAAATTGATTTGGAAATCCTGCAACTGAAATTATTATTCAGAGCTTTAGTTGGGACTGAAAGAAGAAGGGATCTGGGATCGTGAAGATTTTAAGGCAAAGGCAAATCCTGTAGGAACACAGAGTAATCGTACTTGGACTAGGCCAGGGTTGAATCAAAAGGGAACCACGGATAGAAAAAATCAACGCCAAAGAGATATTCATATACAAAAAAATTTACTATATTTTAATACCATTTACTTCGCCATTATAGAAATGCATATACAGGAAATTTAACTACTTTTCAATACAAAGTGGAGACATATGTACCATAGCCAAATCTGAAGAACCGGAAGTGTGTTTATCTCATGTTTTTTCTCAGTCCAACTCCTGCTTGCCAACCGCTGAGATCTCATTGGTACCTCCCATCCAACGCTACGGGTACTATTCTTCCCCCTGAGCCCCCCGAGCCACAAAGGGGGCACAAACACAATACCAGAAAATGCTAGCTGTCAGCTCGTCTTGCAAGGTCAGGCTACCACTTGTTATCTGAGCTAGGTATCCCAACTCCCACAAGGGAAATTCAGTCAAGATAAATTTCGGCAACGTAACCTTACACAAACCAGACGTGATCCAAACTCCTCCTCCGTCATCCTTTTTATAGAGTTTTCTTAGTGATTAATTTCTCAAACCCTCTTTAGATTCTTTTTATTAAATTTAATTAGGATAAACCTCCCTGTACACATGTCAACCAATCCCTTAGTTGCACCAGAAAATCAATTCATTCATTAATTAAATTTTCCTATTTCCCTCACCCACCTAAAAGCGCTCCTAGAAAAGCTCCTCGGTGTCCCTTTATTCCCTTACATTTTTTAAATGGTTGACGTCTTTCTTAAAACCTAGTTGAGTTCACAATTAAAAGGTTCCAAAGACTAGATTCCCTACTATGAGACATTCCCCTTTTCCCTAAGTTTCCCCTTTTCTTATATGTTCAGAATTAACAAGTTTAGATATAAGAAAAAAATTACCCATTTAATAATTTAATCCTTCATTAAAATTTACTTTGATTATTAATGTTTGAATTTTCTTTACCCCCTTCTTGTTACATGTCCATTTAATGTTTTTTTTATCACATATTCTACTGAGACCTAGGTTTTAAATTCACTATGTTTGGTGACAGTTTTTAAGGGAAAATTTTGTTATTAAACTTTACTCATACCCTCATTCATTTTAAGGTTGACCAGGTCCTAAGGAAGCATAGGTTTCTAGGCACTAGGTTTATTAATCTTACCAGAGTTAAAACCATGACGTGCCCTTCAAGACACACTAAATGCTCCAAGGGTGCCACTCACCTTTTCATGTTTTATTTGCGTGACGTGCCCTTCAAGACACACTACCTGCTCCAAGGGTCTCACTCACCTTTTGACTGAATTTGGTATATGTCAAACCCCTAGAGTCAATACTCCGTCAGGTGTCCTTGTGGGATACTAAGGACCTATAAGGAATAAGGACCCTGCCTTATTGTGCACCCCTTAGAATCATCGTGAATCACTGTCACAGTCTGCCCTCATGACATTGTGGATATCTTGAACTAGGTAATCATTAACCTACAGTTCGAGCCACGACAAGAGTGCTAGTAGGTTGCGGCAGGGCTGCTGCCACACCTCTTCCTCAATGTCTCTGGTTGTCGTGTGTGATCCCTTTATTCCTATGTGAATCTGGTTAGCAAGCTACCGCCAACCTGCATCCATCAACGAAACGTGTCAGCTATAACAATCAGCATCATAGTATCTAGTCATATGTCACATTTGTAATATCAAAAACATTCAAACCATAACAGTTCACTCCCTAACTCGATCTGGAGTCCAAGGAGATCCATCGATGCCATCGACATTCTCTAATGTCCAAAGTCCTGCACACTCAGGAGAAACCAATCAATATCACTTGTCGATATAAATATAGAAAAATAACATATCATCAGATCCACCACATCCCATAATCATAATCAAAACAACCAATCGTATAATGAACCGGATCAGTTGCATGCAAGTGACCTCAAAGAATAAGTCCAATCAGGTGTGTGCAAGAGCGAGATGTTACAGGGACACAATGGTCAAGAATCTAGAGAATCTGAAACAAGTCTCACAGACACTTAATATAATTAATCTAAAAGAAGCACAACCCCTAGGGGATTTTGATTCTGAGGGTATGTTCTTGCAACATTTAGCATCGAAAAGGTACAACAACCCTTTTAAAATATTTGATGAAGAACCCAGTGAGAATCTGTAGAAAAAGAACAAGAATGCTTGCAACAATAGCATGTTGAAATAAATAAGTTCAAAAACCAGAAGCTAGGGAAAACCAAGACAAAGTGGGAGAGGCAATGCTAATGTCTAGTATTCTTCCAATCTCCAGTCACCTAAGAGCTCCTCCTCTAAGCAAAAAACAAAACAACACAAGGTAAACAAAGAAGATAGTAATGACAGGTCTACTAGAGATGACAGTGGAGAGAAACCATCTCATGTGAATCTTGAACAATAACATACAGTGTCCCAACAAAAAGGGAAACAAAACTCAAATAGACACAATTTGCAAGATAGAGGAAGTCTAGGAAATCTTGAAGATATGGAAATCGAGAGTACAAATCTACCAGACTGGGTAGCCCAAAGAATTGTTGAAAGCCAAGAAATTACACAGGACCTCAAAATAGAGGAACCTGTGTTCTTTGACAACCATTCCTTAAAAATGTACAATACTCAATACAAGAGGCATGAAAATACGATGCAGATAGAGAGGTTTAGTGTCAAACACAAAAATGTCATTCATAAATTAAGGTCAGTGGTCGATGTATC
This sequence comes from Picea abies, assembly GCA_900067695.1. Classification (NCBI taxonomy): domain Eukaryota; kingdom Viridiplantae; phylum Streptophyta; class Pinopsida; order Pinales; family Pinaceae; genus Picea; species Picea abies. Next base: position 3,870 of record CBVK0100043382.1, on the reverse strand, counting down.
AGGAGTTGCACCATTTGAACTCATGGAACCACACCAATCTATATGAGATTCTCTTGCAGATTCAATTTTGTAACACGGTTTGAATACCATTAAGTTGAAGAAAAGAATAAGTGAACTTGAGGAAGCACTTAGTCCCATACCACTATTTTCACAACCACTAGCCATACTCTCAGCAAAATAGATTCATCCAAGTACTCTAGGATCCTCAAATCCAATCAGGAAATCCCTTCAATTGTTGAATGGAGTCATACTCTATGTTGTTGATAATATTAATAGAAAACTAGTATAATCAGATAGACGTGGGAGGTCAACACCACTCTACGATGATATTTCATAAAGGATTTTAAGTTTTACTAGAGATTTGCAAAGAGACTTGCAACATGATGAATCCTACTGCAAAAATGAGATAAACAATTTCATTGGGTGGGTCGCTAGTATTAGTGACCATTGAAGAAATCAACAGGGACTACCCAATAACAGTAGAATGAAAAAAATAAAGGCAGGTTGGGAACAACGAGTAAAATTGTTGCAAGATACAATTGTTTCTTGCGAAAAAAATCAATGAAATAAGAGGCGATGTTATTTTAAAAGCATTTGATGTCGCTAAAGAAATGCAAGGTCCATGGACCACAACTTTTCAAAAATTCAACGATGATCACTAAAGAGGAGCTTGATAATCACTTGGCGGCAATGAAGACTTCATTAGCTAGTGACTTCGACAACCTTGTGAAGTTTCCCGAAGAAGAACTAAAACAGTGGCTTGTTACATTTGCCAATGACAATGATGCGCACTTTTCATCCATTGAACAATTGCAAGTGGAATCAAAACAAATAGATGAGCACATTTTTGTGCTTCAAGTTAAGCAAGAAATCACCATCCCACTAATAAAGAACTATATTGATAACTGGGTCAAGAATTCCTTGCAACATATTGTTAACCCAGAATATCCACCACAAACAATCTCTTCAACATAATCTCAAAGCAATAAATGTTATGAAGGCACATACACAACAACAAAAGAAAAACTAGATTAAAAGAATACTTGCTTCTTAGTAAGTAGTCTATTGTTTGCATCTACTTCTGCTATCCTTTTCTTTTGCTAACCTGGTAATTACTCAGAATTGTTTTTTTTATGTCTTCTGTAGACTTAACACTCATTTCTAACTATCTTTCTTTCTTTCTACCATGTATTTCTTCTATTTGCCAGTCCATGGGAGCCCCAATCCCAGTCCATTTGGAAAAACACATTTACTTTGTATAGACATTATTTAATATACAATTGTATATTTGTTGAACTTGCCAAAGAACTCTTTAGCATAGATGGTTACTATGTTTCCAACCTTTGAGTTTAACACTGAATTTTCAAGTATTTTTTTACTCTTTATGATTTTTCAATGAAACATCATGTTATGTTATGTGCATATGTGGTACTTTACTTTCATTATGCAAAATGTTGTTTTGAATTTCATATTTTTTTTTTAAAGCATTATGTAAAAGACAATTGTATATTTTTGTGCACTTGCCAAAGAATTGTTTTGACATATATGACCATTGATTTTCAACCCTTTGAGTTTTAAACTGAATAATCAATTATGTGTTCGTTGTTTATAATTTTTCAATGAAATAGCATGTTAAGTTCTATGCACATGTGGATATTTACTTTCATTCTACAAAATGTCATTTTGACCTTTAAGCTGTCATTTGTAAATTTTATAATGTATTGTGAATACTAAATAGAATACATCATTTTCCTTTCTCATACCTTACTTTCTTTCTGAATGTTTACTTAACAAACCAAATCCAATGTCCAGTTTCATTTCAATTGTCCATCGTGACAATTTATGCTCCTCCATTTAAATTACATAAAAATTTCAAAATCATTTTCCTTGCTCAAGTTCTTTTTGAGACTTAAACATCCTTAGAAATCAACAATGGTGATTGAACATTATCCAGTGGACCAACATTTTCCTACACAGTGTTGTTTTCCATTCATGTTATTTACAAAAGCAATTTTCATGTTAAGTAGAAACATCAATAATTCCTCTTCTTTTGCATTGTGTTTGATCTGTTCAGTTATTTGTACATTGTCTTTTCTAAGATTTGGTTGAAAAAACACTTTACCTATCAAGATTGAATTTTGAAAATACTACTGCTTTTGCACTCCATTCCATGTCTTTCGTTGTCTTCACATTGTTTTTTCTGAACTTTGGAAAAAGAGCAGTGATACCAGTAACAACTTTTTGATGTGCTACTAACAATTTCAAGAGTCTGCACAAGAAACATAGGTTGTGTAGGTAACTCGACCACATCTTCTTTCTTCATTTCCTAAGGTGTGCACACTTTGCACATCCCAACCTCCATGCACTTTACATTGCTTCTAGTAGATATTGGGCTCAATGCACTCTACATTGTCTCTCTGCATCTTCATCTTCATAATTTTTAGATAATTAGAGGCCATTTGCTTCTTTCACATCTGTTCACTTAGTAGTTTCATATTTCCTAAGCTGTGCACACTTTTCATTGTTTCCTGCACATCCTATCTTATGCACACTTTACATTGATTCTAGTGAATCCTGGCATCAACACATTTTACATTGCTTCTGACACATTCTAGCCTCCACATACTTCTTTTTACCTAGTTTTATGCTACATGTTTTTGCGCTTTTTTTTACATAGTCCAATGTTAAATCTGATATTTTGTGTAGATAAATTTACGTCGTTTTCTTCTCACACATGCTAGCCTCTGCACACTTTTCACTGAATTTTATAAACAAAGCTTCCACAATTTCATCGGTGTCCTTTAATTCTACACACATTTACTTCCTCACAATAGAAAGAGTCAAACCAAAGATTTAGTTATTCTATCATTTATTTTCTAATATCTTGTTCCCCTTGCACTGCTATCATGGAATCTTTCAATAAAGATTCCATAATTTTAATATTATTCTTCAAATACATACTCAACGACTAAAGTAGAAATTAGTTGCAAAAACAAAGGATCAAGTCAATTAACTATTTCCTAGATTAAACTTGAGAACCTATATTTCAGACTTGTTCCTTCTTTTGTAATTTTTTCTCCCTATCCTAACTTCTAAACACTTTACATTGCTTCTCGCATATGCTAACATTGTCATTGAACACTTTACTTATTTATATTGCTTTCCGCATATGCTAACCCCCAATTCAACATTGACTTATTTACTTACTAAGTTTTGATCCACATTAAACATTTACTATTTAATTACTAAGTTTTACTCAACATTAAAAATTTACTAAGCTTTACATTACATTGAACAATTTACCATCTTGCATAATTTTGCAAACTTTTATCCTAATTTTTTTTAGTCCAAACACTTTACATTTCTCCCTGCATATGCTAACCTTCCCATTGAACATTTCACTTATTTTCTTCCTACATATGCTAACGTCCCCATTGAACATTTAATACTTTTCATTTTTTCTTATTTTTAACGAAGTCTTATGCTAAAGTGTGAACAATACCAAATGATTTCACTTGTTTTTTTCTGTATTCTTATCATTCTATTGTTGCATAAACAATAATGTTATTCTTCTTTATTTTATGTATTGTTTAATTATTATCTTCTAATAAAAACTATTCATTACCTCTGCATTTAATTATATTAAGTTTCATTATTCACCATATATTTCCCAACTAACTCAGTAGAGTCTACACTGCCATGCATCCCTTGTTAGAACATGTCTAGGATTGTAATGTCAATGGTCACTGCTATATTTTATGTTTTATTCAATGTGTGGAGTAAAAAAAAGGGTTTGCTTCTTACTACATTGAAATACTCAATCCTGTGGACAAGTTGTCGCGGCCGCTTCTATAGTGTCACCTAAATACT
>CBVK0100043381.1:0-35794 GCA_900067695.1 Picea abies | reverse complement strand
CGCTCTTCCGATCTCACTATGTTTCCTACTTGATTGCTTACTGTTATATGTGATCTACATTTGGATGAGTCTTTGCATTGCTGTTGTAGAATCAACTTACAGATCTGCTATAGATCTCTATTAGAGTTCTCTGTTGTTATACATTTAAAGGGTTTCATATCTCACTATTGAACAGCTGTTACAATTGAGAAGGTTTAAATCACTGTTTGCCTAATTTGCTATTACACTTGAGAGGGTTACACATTACTGTTGGAGATCTGAATTTACTGTTTACAGAATTGAGATTACCTTAATCTTGAATGAGCATTATCTGATCTGTTCTAAGATCTTAGATTTATTAAAGTTTGATTTCTTCTACTGTTCTGTCTTTCATAAATTTATACATGCTGTCTATGCTTCAGATCTACAATATCTTAGCTTTGAATTTTTTTTTAAAAGTGACTGCTGTTTTCTATTTACCCTATTATTCTAACACAACCAATTAATAACAATTTTTTTTATTCTACCATTCCTCTTTTGTGATAGATCCCGCAACCATTTTTTAAATTAAAATTTTGATTTAGATGACTATCAGAAAGATAAGCCAGATAGGGGTTTTGAAACCTTTTTTTGGTAAGCCAGATAGGGGAAAAATCAGCTGCCGTTAATGTTTTGTTAGTACCAATTTTTAGAGCAATGTTTGTATTATTACCAATTTTCAGATCATCTTTGCCCTTACTAAGAAAACCAATATTTTTTCCTGGTTTTCTTTCTTACATCTGCATGTGACTTCTGTAGGACTCTTTTTCCCTATAATTAATGATGGTGATCTGATTCTGATGACAGTGAGGTACAAGACAAATCACACATATTCCCAGTGCCTAATATTTCTGTAAGGGTTTCAGTTCTCATAATCACAATACCATTAAGTCATTTTTTTGGGAGGAATAATTTGTGATAGTTAGCAAATGCTGGGGGATCCACTCGAGTCTTTCAATCTGGACAATCTTTCAGGAATGCGGCAATTCTGTGGAATATGGCTTCCTTTATGAGGAATATATTTACATAGAAAGCTGTAGTAGCCCTTTTTATGTAAATTAAAATGGCAGTTAAATGAATAAATTACACAAACTCACTGAAGGAATTTTTTTCACCTGAACAAAACCCAACAATTATTAATTTCTGCAATAAGAGAACAATAAATTGTTGTACATTACACTTCCTATACACCTTGGTGCTTACTAGAGGCCATTCCAAATGCAGCAACAACCGAAAGAAAATAAAGAAACCTGTGATCCTTCAAGGGAAAACCCCCTTAAAAACCGAAAGGCAGGGGATTGGTGCAAATAAATACTCGAAACAAAATAGAGAGCCATGGAGAACTACGGAATATTTTGTCATAAAAGATGTGAAATGCATACAGTGAAATTTTACCTCGCAGGCCTACAAGTCTTGTTCAATTTCCAAGTGAGCATTTGAATTATTATTGTTATTGTTAACGTTGCTGCAAAGTGAGACTGTAGGGGCGACATGCCGTCGCTGTGCTACCCTTGTAGTAAAAATCACCCTGCTCACGAAATAGAATGAAACATGTTCCAACCATCCAATCATTAATTTTGACATCAAATGTGGGGGATTTACTACTATAACACGTGATTTCTTGCAATGTTTCCAGCACAGAAGTATTTCAATCCTATTTGACATTTGTCATCCCGGTATAGGGTCAGCTTTCGCTCTCCCCGGTTTGTTTGGCTCCCTTTCACCTACAAGGCAAACAATGTTAAAATTGAGGTAGCCAAACAATGTTAGAACTGGTTAGAGCTCAAAGAATGGACTAGCGTTTTAAGGTCACGTGCTTACCATCAAACTTCTCATCGCATAGTTAAGTAACCTTAATTTTGCCTTTTATTTCTCTTCAACAAGTATGAGTGAAAAAATACATCTACTTCCTGTTCCATAGCCCCAAAAAAATATCAAATGCATTTTCAATAACTAAGAAAAAACACAGCTCTCTGTTTCTTCAATGTATCCACCTCAGATTCCCTTTGCCATTCCCTTCTCTACTGTTGGGGATATGCTAGTTGTAATAATTTCATCGTCAGAGAACAAACCACCTTTGTAGTGCTTAAAACAATGAAGATGATGAATATTTTGCTAAATGTGTGCTATTCCGTGTCCTTTTATGATCAGAGAAGAAAACCCCCTCTATAGTCCTTGAAATAGTGAAGATGACGAATAACTCGCTCTATGAATGGGGAGGGGCCTCAAAGCGCTATTCTGTGCTAGTCAAAATAGAGAAGATTAGACGATATAAACTTTTTCTTTACAATAGAGCCGGGACTCTCTAATCAAAGACTCAAATGTCCTCTCATGTGATTGCCATAAAAATTGGCAGCTTTGACTATGTTCCCTTTCACTATTTTCTAGGCTAAATATTCTCCTAGAGCCTTGTTCATTATCTCATGGTTTCTGATGCCTAGTCTTTTCGTTTAGCAGGGGTCGAAGAGTTTGAATCCATTTAACGAGATAGAATTTGGATTTCTCAAATGACTTACCACCTTTCTACACGAATATCCTTACGATTTTGCCAATTTCTTTCAAAAGAAATGTAGGTTCCATGAGTGCTAAGCAAAGAAATATTGGGTTCACTGATAATACTGATTTGATCAGGACTAAACGGTGGTTGGGGTTTAGCATTTGCATCCCTATCATGAAATTTTCGTTATTATGTTGAGGGTGGGGATCCAATCCTCTTGTTTCTGAAAGGAGAGAGAAATTGGGATTTGTAGATATTTGTGTGTTAGGAATGTTAGACTCCCAACCCTAAATCCTCAACTATATTACAGGAGTGACAATGTGAGGTTTTCCATGCAGAGTTTACACTTGGCAATGTTATCCTTTCTTGTTGAAGTAGAAAGAAGTTTGTTGAAGACGACTTTAAACCTACTGTTGATTATTACAGTTTCGTGAGACATCCTCCAAGACACAAACTGAGTGAGTTGACCTGTGAGAGAACCCATGTGTTGGGGTGTGTTGTTCCTCTCTGAAACTGATGGGACGCTGTGTGCCCAGGTGTGGGGTGAGGATGCCCATGAGATGGGTGTGTCGTTTGAGATGAAACGATGTGTACCCCTGTGAGGGGTGAAGGTGCCCATGTGTTGGGTGTATCGTTCTCCTCTGTGTAGAGATTTGAGATGACGTGGTACTCCATATGATTCTCCTTTGTAACTCAGTGAGATAGAGATCTGCTGAGTAGGACATCCCTATGGCTGAGCATAGTTGGACGTGTCCCTAGTGGCTGAGCACTAGTGGGTGTGTGAGATCCCTTGCTATATTGTCAGAGAGAGATTTCCCTGTAACCCTAATTGTGATGTAAAGGGTACATGTCGGCTCCACCATATGTAAAAGAGAATTAATGGTTGTTGTAATAATTAATTATTTTCTGAGTTATTGAGGTCGGCCATGTTGTGCCAATAGACACCATTTTTGGTCTATTCAGTCTAGTATAAATAAAGGCAATTTCCCCATTGAGGAAACACACAACACACACAAGTCACATGTCATTTGGAAATTTCAGCAAGTACATCTTCTCGGGCTAAAGTGCGCACCTCTCTTGGGTGCTAGCTTCTTTATTTTGGAGAGCACCCTTTTGTGTGCTAGGTCTATGGTGTGGAAGGTCTTTTTCTTGAGAATATAACAAAGGATTGCTGGGTTTTCTTCCCTTGTTGAGAAGGGTTTCCCAAGATATTTCTTGTGTTCTTGTGCATGGTATTTCTTTTTGTGATCTTGGTTATTGCAACTATTGTTAATGGTGTAGCTGCATTTGTTTATGGTTCAAGTAAATGATAAAATTGAAATAAACTTCATGCTTGAGCCTAACATAGTGAAAATTCAACATGGTATCAGAGCATAGGTTTTGAAGAAGCCATTGCACAAACTTCTAGCAGACGTCCTCTCTCTTCTGCAGAACCGTACGACCCTACTAGGGTTTCCAGAAAATCTGTACAACCCTCTTTTTTTGGGTGTTCTAGCACTTAATACTTGGAAGTTGGGGCTGAAAATTGCATAGGAGTGTACGACCTCCTTCAACGCACCTCCAACAACCTTCAGATTTCATTTTCGAGCATTTTGAATTTTTGGCCCTAGGGTTTCTAGGGTTTCGCAATTTTCTGCAGAAAATTCAGATCTAGGGTTTCTGCAGCTCATTAAAGGATCTTTTCAACACATCAATGTTCTTCTGACTTTTAAGGCTTATTGTTGGCAGTCATAAGCCCAACAAGACCTAAGGTTGCTAGCCTAGCCTAGCAGTTAGGTTTTCTAGCCCAGTTGGCAAGGGTTTGTAAATAATCTAAAAATATGATGAACATAACTATGATGGAAGATAAGCTTGATGAATCAAGCAAATATAGTTCCTGGAAGCCAAGACTTCACAGAGATGAAGACATCAAAGAAGAAGCCTTCTTATTCATTTCAACACTCTTAGGTACGGTTCCTACTAATGATGATACTTGGTTAATTGACAGTGGTGCCTCCAGGCACATGACCAGATTTAGAGATCACCTGACTAATCTTGTTGAGAAAGAGACTAATCTACATGTTGTCCTTGGAGACTATGCCAGATATAATGTGAAAGGGGTTGGAACTTCTACCCTCTAACTAGATTCTGACATTCATCTTCAGTTAAGTGAAGTACTATATGTACCTGGGATGAAGAGGAACCTTGTCTCCATTTCTGCCTTAGAAGACAAAGGCTACAAGGTTACCTTTTCTGAAGGAAAAGTTTTTGCATGGCATATAAATTCTACCAGAGTAATTGGTGTTTGAGAAAACAACTTATACAGATTGACCATCAGACCAATCCAGGCCCGGTTACATGATACTATCAGCTTAAGTGAGCTATGGCATATGAGACTTGCTCACATTCATTATAGAGCTCTTCTAGCTCTAGGGAAAATGGTAACAAGACTTCAAGAGATACAGATTCAACATAAAGGTGTTTGTAGAGGTTGTGCGCTTGACAAAAATGTCAAAGGGTCCTTCTTGAGCAGTGACAATAGATCCAAGGAAATCTTGGACTTGATACATTCAGTTGTGTGTGGGCCAGTGACTGTTGCCTCCATGAATGGATATTTGTACTATGTACTCTTCATATGATCACTCTCAGAAAACTTGGATTTACTTCCTGAAGACCAAGGATGGAGTCCTTGCAATATTTCAATAATTCAAAGCTCAGGTTGAGAAGCTGACCGGAAGAAAGATCAAGGTACTAAGATCAGATAATGGAGGAGAATACTCTTCCAAGGATTTCAACAATTTCTATATTGAAGCAGGGATCAAGAGGGAGTACACAGTTCCTTACAACCCTCAACAAAATGGGGTTGCAAAGAGGAAGAACAGAACCATCATCGAGGAAACCAAAGCGATGATACATGATAAGACTCTACCTATGACTGTGGGCAGAAGTATGCATGACAACAATATATGTTCAGAACAAGAGTCCTCACCAGATTTTGAAGAACATAAGTCTCGAAGAAGCCTTCACCGGAGTGAAGCCTGAGATTGGATACTTCAAGATATTTGGGTGCCCAATATATTTTCATGTACCCAAAGAGAAGAGGTCCAAGCTAGACCCTTTAGGGAGAAATGGTACATTTGTGGGATACAATGAATCTTCAAAGGCATATCAGATCTACATCCTTGGTCAGAGACAGATTGAGGTAAGCATAGATGTTATCTTTGAAGAAGAGATAACCTTTCAAAGATCCAAAGAATCCCAGATGGAGATTGATAGTGAGACAATACCTTTTCCCCCTTCAGCAGTTTAGAGGGAGACAACCATTATTCTAGTTGATCCAGTTGATACTGTTGCTCCAGTTGATGTTCCTAGATACATTGTAGTACGCCATAAAAGGCCTGCCTGGGCTCGACAAACTCTGCAAGAGACAGAGGGCCATGCAACTCCTCAAGGCACATCTCGAGAGAGCAAGAGACCAAAGAGATTTTCGAGCTACTTTTCAACCATGAGCCACATCATTGATTCTGAGCCTTCTTGTCATTGAGAAGCGACAGGTCAACAGGTATGGAAAGATGCCATGACAAAAGAATATCAGTTCATCTTGAAGAATGATGTATGGGATATTGTTCTGAGACCAGAAGGGAAGTATGTAGTGACTTCCAAGTGGATCTATAAGATCAAGCATGCAACTGATGGAAGTGTTGAGAAATACAAAGCAAGATTTGTAGCTAGAGGATTCTCACAAGTAGAGGGAGTTGACTATGATGAAAAATTTGCTCTAGTAGCCCGATACACTTCCATTCGTACTATCATTGCACTAGCTGCATCCATGGGTTAGAAACTACATTAGATGGGTGTAAATACAACCTATCTCAATGGTGAGATTGAGGAAGAATTTTATATCGAGCAGCCAGAAGGATTTGTGATACACGACGACAAATCTCATGTGTGCAGGTTGAAGAAATCCTTATATGGACTAAAGCAAGAACCTCGTGCTTGGTACGAGAAGATGGATGGATGAGTTTGGGCTTCAACAAGAGTGTTGCTGATCCAAATCTATATTATCATATTGTTGGTAATGAGTGCCTAATCTTGGTCCTGTATGTGGATGACTTATTCCTCACTGGCTTTGAAAGACTTATTGCTGAATGCAAGCGAGCATTGAATTCTGAATTCGAGATGAAGGATCTGGGTATGATGCACTACTGCTTGGGGCTAGAAGTATGGCAGAGGATTGATGAGATTTTCCTAAGTCAAGGAAAATATACAGTGGAGATATTGAAGAAGTTCGGTATGACAGAGTGAAAATCCATGCTTACACCGATGGTGATGGATTTGAAGAAAATGAATGATGCTTCCACTGATTTAGGCGAGATTGATCTACATTTGTACCGACAGTTGATTGGATCTTTGACGTATTTGGTTAACACCAGACCTGATATATGCTATGCAGTGAATGTACATAGTCAGTTCACAAGTCAGACTCATTGGATAGCAGCGAAGCATGTATTGAGATATCTACGCGACACAGTTGTATATGGCCTGAGATATGCCTCCAGTGTAGACTTGAGTTTGCAGGGATATGTCGATGCAGATTGGGTAGGGAGCGCAATGGACCGGAAGAGCACATCTGGTTGTTGTTTTACCTTGGGGTCTGCCATGGTTTCCTAGTGCAGCAGGAAATAGAGCTCTGTGGCCTTGAGTACTACAAAAACAGAGTATATAGCATTGAGTGTGGTGGTTTGCGAAGCAGTGTGGCTTCACAAGCTCTTGACAGATTTATTTGATCATGAGATGGATCTTACCATTATTCATTGTGATAACCAGAGCTGTGTGAAGCTCTCAGAGAACCCTGTGTTTCACGATAGATCGAAACACATTGAGATAAAATATCATCATATCAGAGACATGGTGCAGAGGAAAGCAATACACGTGCAATACCTTCCTACACATGAGCATATTGCAGATATCTTCACCAAACCGCTTACCAAGACGAAGTTCGAGTACTTCCATGAGAGACTTGGTCTGGTGGAGAATGCCTCCCTAGCTGAGAGGGAGTGTTGATGATTACAGCTTCGTGAGACATCCTCTAGGACACATAATGAGTGAGTCGACCTGTGAGAGAACCCATGTGCTGGGTGTGACCATGTGATGGGTGTGTCGTTCCTCTCTGAGACTGAGATGGGACGCTATGCGCCCCTGTGTGGGGTGAGGATTCCCATGAGATGGGTGTATCAATGTGTATGCCCCTATGTGGGGTGAGGATGCCCATGAGATCGGTGTGTAGTTTGAGATGAAACGATGTGTATCCCTGTGAGGGGTGAAGGTGCCCATGTGATGGGTGTATTGTTCTCCTCTGTGTAGAGAGTTGAGACGACGTGGTACTCCAGATGATTCTCCTATGTGACTCAGTGAGATAGAGATTTGTTGAGTAGGACGTCCCTGTGGCTGAGCACAAGTGGATGTGTCCCTAGTGGCTGAGCACTAGTGGGTGTGTGAGATCCCTTGCTATATTGTCAGAGAGTGAGATTTACCTGTAACCCTAATTGTGATGTAAACGGTACAGGTTGGCTCCACCATATGTAAAAGATAATTAATGGTTGTTGTAATAGTTAATTATTTTATGAGTTATTGAGGTCGACCCTGTTGTGCCAATAGACACCATTTTTGGTCTATCCAGTCTAGTATAAATAAAGGTAATTTCCCCATTGAGGAAACACACGACACACACAAGTGACATGTCATTTGAAAATTTCAGCAAGTACATCTTTTAGGGCTGAAGTGTGCACCTCTCTTGGGCGCTAGCTTCTTGGTTTTGGAGAGCACCCTTTTATGTGCCAGATCTATGGTGTGGGAGGTCTTTATCTTGAGAATATAGCAAAGGATTGCTGGGTTTTCTTCCCTTGTTGAGAAGGGTTTCCCAATATATTTCTTGTGTTCTTGTGCATGGTATTTCTTCTTGTTATCTTGGTTATTGCAACAATTGTTAATGGTGTAGTTGCATTTGTTTATGGTTCAAGTAAATGCTAAAATTGAAATAAACTTCATGCTCGAGCCTAGCATAGTGAAAATTCAACACCTACGAGCAATAGTCCTCGAGGCACCTCCCAAGAACATGGTATTATCGTCAAATTGAGAGTGATCTAAAGCTTTTAGACCTCTCACTCTGAATCCTTGGAAGGGGTCTTTCTTCTCGTGCCTTCTCTAGTGCTCTAAGTAGAGATTGCCATAATTATATAAAGGGAAAGGGGAGAGGGGACACCTATAGCGCCTTGTATTTTGTTATAGTCAATGAGGACTTGTCAACCTAGCAAGAATTGATCACGACACTGTATTGATATTTTTGGGATAGTTTTTAACTATTGTATTGGATGCAGTCCCTGTATTTCTCATTCTCTTATGCATTATCGGTGGTCATGTTTCCACCTTGTTATGTATTGTTGACTATCATGATGGGAGTATTTCTAATGTTTTGGTAAGTTGCCAAAAATTGTTGAAAAAGGGTTTTATTGTGTAACATATATGCATATATCATGATGCATAGCACGTGTAGCATCCATTGCTGCATTTAGATCGACTATGATTATGTAGAGGGATAATGACGTAATAATGAATAAGTGTTGGATAAATTGCACTCTTGTTAACTCTTCGTAGATGCTAAGTATTGATCATGAAATGGTGTTATGTTACTCATGATTACATGTGGTTGATATCATGTGGTTTTGTGCTAGTTAATTTTGGCCATGAGGTGGTAAAGATCTGATACTTGTTATAACTAATGCTTTGGTTTTTATGATGTGAGTGGGAGATAGATAAGATAGCCACTCCATGGGCTTGGAGAGTTGTTTCTGTAAATATCTCATGGGAAACCATACTCATGAAAGAAAATTCTTTATATAAGCAACATCTTATGGGTTGCGGAGAAACTTAATCACTAATGATATACTAGTGGTTCTTATACCTTTTGAGATGCCTAGGGTTGAGAGCCTAGTGGGGTGATGGAAACCAACGTTCGAGATAGTTGGGGTTAGTGTACCTTTCAGATGCTCGGGGTCAATTTTCCTTATGAGATGCCAGGGCTTAGAGCCTTGTGGGATGTTAGGGCAAGCCTTTCAAAAAGCCTGGGGTTAGTGTACCTTTCAAATTCCTAGGGTCGACAACCTTTCAAGATACGTGGGGTTGAGAACTTGGTTGGGTGATGGGGCCAATCCTTTTGAGATGCCTGGGGATTGTGTACCTTTAAGATGCTTGGGGTCAACGTGCCTTCAAGATGTCTTGGGATGAGAGTCTTGTGGGGTGATAAGGTCAATGTTCTAAGATCCCAGGGGTCAGTGTATATTTTATATCCTTGGGGTTAGCGTACCTTTTGAGATGATGCCTAGAGATAGAGAATCCTGCAAAGGTTGAAAGTCAGGGAGATGGATAGAGTTATACTCACACTCCCTTGGCGTTGTGATGATGGAATTTTGATCCTTGTTGTAGTGACACATGACCATATGACTTATGTTGATAATTGAATTATATACTAGTTGTAGCAGAGGGGCTTGTTCCATGGTAAGTGGGACTGTTCGAAAACTAGGGGTGATAAGCAGCTGGTTGCGAATGGTGCGATTCTGGAAGAATGTGGGAGAAGCAAGGAGGTAAACCATTGAGAGGAAGTAATAGGAAGAACCATTGTAAGTGACATGATTTGATGCATGATTGTGTATGTGTGTTGCATATTAAGCATTTCAAGAAGTGTAATCAAGAGCATGTAGATGTTTAAGGTTCACTATGGTTGTTTAGTAGTGCAAGTGCAAGATTTACTCGTGATGGCCATGCAATTAATGCCCATATAATTTATACAATATTACTAGTAAAATAATAGGTGGATTTTGAATATATTATGCTTATTGAAGTGAATGTTTTGTGCTTTTGCATAATGAAACAAGAGAAAATAAGTTATCTATAAATATAAAATATTAATAGTATGTGCACAACTTAATGAAAAATCAATTGAGTTAGCGAAGTCGATTAATAGCATCCACATGCAAATGGAAGGCCAAGTGGAGGTCTTCATACAAATAGAATAATATTTTTAGTGTTTGAATTGTGTGCTTTGGATGTGGTTTTTATGGATGGAGTGAACTCTAGTTGGGGGTTACATACATTCTTGTTTTTTTTTTCTATGTTTTTGAAGGGGAGCACTTATTGCTATGAGGGAATATTGAGAAGTATTATATAAATCTGATTTATGGGGGGAAGTGATTGGAAAAACCTTGGTATAGCCTCACTGATTGAGAGTTTGAGGGTTTTCAATCTCGATTGGGGGAATTGGTTGGGTGGAGAGTTTGTGTCCTGTAATGATACTTTTCTACTGACAACTATTTACTAGTAGAATATTGTTAGTCTTTGGCCATATCTTGTTGTAAGTTCTATTCAGCTCTAAGTTACAGGTATGCCTGCAAACTTTTCTCTTCCATTTTCTTAAAATTTAAAAGAAAGCTATGTATGCAATTAATTTTTTATGGATACATAGAATAATATTTGTATCTTGCATTTATTTGTTCAAAGCTACAAAAATTTGTTCTTGGTTATTTTTAAATGAAGATGATTCTATTTTCTGATTAGTCCATTTGTAAATTGTTAACTCATTTGCTAGTTATTACATTTGTAAATAGTTGATTTGGCTGACTGGTTATTATATTAATAGTTAATTCAATTGTTGGTTATTACATTTGTAAATTGTTAATTCATACATTAGTAAATTCATCTGCATTTGTAAAATGTTAAATTGTTAATTTGTTGTTATTCATGTGTAAATAGTTATTTCATTTGTTGGTGACCACATATGGTATTAGAACCCCATGTTGAAACACTAAGGCCTATGGACCTTACCTTGTTGATTAAAATAAAAGACCATAATTTTTTTTTTTGAATAATTTTTATTTTTCAAAAGGAATCCAATTTCAATTTAGTGTAGTTATTCTTTCCTTGCTTTCAATTAAAAATGGAACTATTTTGCACTACTTGATATATGCCAATTAACGTTGCATTACTTGATGGTTATTGTTTTCCTTTTTCTTATGCTATATCTCCTAGGATAATTATGTCTCAACATTAGACTATCCATCCAAAATCCCTTTTTGAAACACCTCTCCATGGAGTCTTCATTTGGCATCCACTTGAATGTGTCCCAAAATAGTCCTCTTTATGATGTCTCATTAGTGCTTCCCTGCCCCCCTTGGTCCTATCCTAGAACTTCTTGATGATGTGTCTACATGGTGAACTTGAACATAGGTTTGTACTTCTATGAACTTTCAAGTCTTCACACCTAGGTGGCACCTAATTTCCATCTAATCCCTATCGTGTTCGAAGTCTACATCTTTCCCTTACATATGATGTCCTTCCCTTCATTTGAACCCCATTGGCATTTCTTTCCTAAATTTATGTATTTATATTTTGTTAGGGGCTTCTCACCCCAACCTTCCATCCTCTCAAGCATGGTACAACCTCAATTGAAAGACATTCACCTAGCTATGATAAGGAAATCATTTTAGCGTCTCTATCTTGATAACCCATTCTCATATAATTTCTTAATCTTGTATGTTCCAAGCCATCCAATTAAATTTCTCAATTTGATCTCTCTTCTAGATATCATATAGCAAAATAACTTGCCCTCCCCAAAAGTGTGATCTTTGAGTTTACTATCATTTTGTCTCTTCATTATATTTTTGGCCATAATATGGTGATACTTGGACCATAACATGTCATCCTTCAATCACTCAAGCTCCTTCAATGTCTTCTTTACTAACTTTGACCTTTTCCATCTTTGATCCACAACAATCCTTACCAATAGAATCCAATATTTAGTTATCGTGATAACTTCTTTCCCAAACACTAGGCAGGATAAATTTAGTGTAACATGTAGCATGATTCCACACTATTTGGTAATCCTATGGGTCAACATGAACCCTATTTTCTAGATCCCATCTCAAGTCACATATCTTAGCTAATGCTTCTACCAAACCTTACACTCTCTACTTTTCCATTCACTCTTAGGTAATAGGGTCCACTCTTTTGATGGATGACATTGATTACCTTCATTAAATCCTTAATCAAATTAGTTGTAAAATGTGTTGTCCTATTTGATATGATTTGAATTAGATAACAAAATTTCCAACACATAGATTCAAGTAAAATATTTATTGTTATAGCCATTGTGTGCTTTAGAGAACTTGTGCCTCTACCAACTTTGTAAATAAGTGAATTGCCACAATAATGCATCTTATATATTTCCTCTTCACTTGCACAAAAGGGCCAATGTAGTCTAGTCCATAGTGCTCAAATAGATGCATATGAAAGATGGGGTTCAAGAAAAGAAGTATTGCACTTATGGCTTGTGAGTGGCTTTTTGATACTGGTCACACTTCCTCACAAACTTGAAGCAATTATTTTTTTCAGACACCATAGTCTTAAACATAATATCTTTTGTCATATCCTCATTGTAGAAAAATGTTCTCCTATAAATCTATATTGAGATTCTCTCATTAAATTCTATCACAAAACAATCCCCTTAGAATATTTTCCTCTGAATATTTCCAGAATCTCCTTAGAAAATAGATTATCTCTGAAGGATTTGTTTTGGTTCCAAATCCTTAATGACTTTCATATTTCTAGGTCCATCACTATCCCATCTTGCAAAATGATTTATCCCAATAGCTTCCTAGAAGGACACAAAAAAATGTGATTTGTTTGGACAAAAAAATGTGATTTATAGGTCAGACTTTCTCTCAAAAACTATTATTCACGAGGCAAAATTGGATGAATTTAGCTTTTAATATGGAAATATAAATAATAATATTAGAAAATTATGTAAGAAAACCATGGTTTAGAGGAATATTTCATTCAACCTTATGTAAACTTGATTGTATATAGCTCATAATTATAATTAAAAATTGTTATTATAAACATTCAAAGTAGTGATTTAAGCAATTTTTTACTCTCATTTTGAAAAAAATCCATTTGCAATAAATTTTAAAATTTTAGTTCCACATTTAATGCGATATGTGTTGAAGTATGGGGTATTTTTAAGTCACTTTCCCTCTTTATTTCCCTCTCATTGCCTCTTTTCCCCCATGGTGCTCCTAGGATGTTGTTCACCCCAAGCAGACTTTAACGTGTTAATTATTAGATTATATTTTGAATTTAATTCAAATGGTAAATTACTTACCACTCTTACCACAACTAATCCCATGTATTTTCAAAGACTACACCATCTCGCATGTTTAGTGCCTTCCCATCTTGTGATGGGCCTTGGCCTTTTCTTATGCACGTGAAGTATTAACATCGATATATTTTCTAGGAGTCCATATTAAGATATTTCACACATGAAAGTATAAATGCCATAATTATCTTGAATTTTAGTATCACTATGAACCCATAAGAACATAGAATAATGATATACTAATAAGGATACAATAATACATGTAATGAAACAAGTGTAGCAACTATAACAACATAAAACGAACAATCATCAAATTAGATGATACACACAAATATTAGGGAGAATAACCGAGAGGCTTTAAGTTAATTCCCATGTAGGTATAAAGAATAAATAGCCCACGAGGAGCCTACCATCCGACCCATATCTATTCTATTTATTCTAATAAGAAAGCTAGGGGCACCAATACTCTTAGGTTGGCTATGACCGCCTTGACCATTGTGCCTATGTGATTTACTCCTCCATGTGTTGTTTGTGATGTCATGGGCCATGCCACCAATAAGTGCCCATATCTCCTAGAGTTGCAGAGTTTTGTTTTTCCCAAAGAAGAGAGTTTTGGTGAATCCATTACTATGGTCAAGATCACTCTTCTAGATTCCGCTAAGTACTGCAACAAATCCTTACTTAAAAATAATCCATGTGCTTTATGTGATACTTATGGTCACTATTCACACCATTGTTTTAAACTTCCTAAGTTTCAAAACATGCTTACGACGGCATGCCAAAAAAATTCCATGTCACAAGTTAACCCCTTCTCTAAACCAATTGTTGAAGAAGCTCTTGCACTCTCATGTCAAAATTTATTTTGAGAAGAGGGAAAGCCTATTTTAGAAGAGGTGGCTCCCTTTAATATTGAGGTTGTAGAATTTGTATCCATTTGTTATCTTTCCTCTTTTGTGGGCTCTTTTTCTTATGTCCATCCCTCATTTCATTGAGTATTTTTAGGAGCACCTCCTTAGTTGCTTTGACAACTCTTTCTTCACTAATAGTAGTCTCTTCCTCTATGTCGACCATCTCCTCATTGGTTGGTGTTGCTTATATGATCCATACTTTTCATTCTTTTGGAGTTGATATAGGTTCCAACCCTAAAATTGGGACCTCTTCAAACACTTCGATTGTGATACTTGACACCTTTGATTTTGATAACCCCATTTTTCACTTAGATGAATAAATTATCAAAGCAATTAATGCACCTAAGTATTCATGGGACAATATGCACCATTGCACTTATTTCCTCTCTCATAATGAGTTCACCATAAAGAAGCCTTTTGATAAGTTCTCCATCAAAACCAATGACTTCATACCTTTGGGACATGTTGATTAGTTTAAAAACCCAATTCCTACTCTAGATGCCTTTGAGGAAGGAAACATGGCTAATAGTTCCCCCATCATTGAGGTGGATATTTCTGTTGAACCTAGTGACACTAAACATATTCTTCTTGGAGCTTATTGTTCTCTTGGAAAGGTTGCTACCTACAAATCTCTATTCCAAGAGTTTTGTGATGTCTTCACATGGTATTATTTAGGAATGTGTTGGTGTGGGAAAAATGCCCTTGAATAAACAAGGGTTCTCCTCGATGTAAATTCCTAGTTACACCTCACACCATTTGGGATAAGAGACCCATACATATTCTTGTATGAAAACCACCACTTTAGGTGAGAGGATGATTATGGAATGCATAATGTAGTATGGTATTACCCTACGTGCAAGATGCAAGCTAATCTAACCTATCCTAGCTAGGAGCAGATTTTAACCAATAGATAAAAGATTCATTATATATTTTTGTAAACATTTTTGAAACAGAGAGAAATAAAGGAACAAAAACATAAATATAGGTGCAAAGAAGAAGAGTCTGTTAAAACCCCACCATTCTAAATCTCCTACCTACCAACTCAAAGCAACATGTCAGATGATTAAGATAAAATAAGAACGATAAATTCATTGCAGAATAATCAACAATAGAATAATATAGCCTTACAATGGTATTAATGACAACACAAACACTATAATTTCATATCATACATAACATAACACCAGTGCTCCTATTAAAAAATGGCCATGATGGCTTCTTCTCATTACAACTCTCAATTTTTTTCTCAAACTTATGATCAACAAAAATCCCCTTTTATAGTGATGTCATGGGCCTATAAATCCTTCAAGCTATAATTGCTTCTTTGGACTTCTTGAATTCCCTTTTGGCAGTAATAGCCCTTCAACTTCCTTTTCTTTAATTCTTTCCTAAAGACTTTATCATATTACACTTTATTTATAAAAATGGTTATAATTGATCTTGTTCTTTGTTTTGAACATAGGTATCCAAAACTTCACGTTGGGATGAAACACCTAGGATACATTTGAAAAGAAATTGCTCAAAAGCAATTTCATATAATCTATGTGTGCAGGTTTCCATAGCTAGTCATAATGATATAAATTTCTAGAAAAACTGTGTATGTGGTTTTGAAACGTCCAATGTTTCAAGTGGACACTCCACCCATCGTCAGGGACCACTGAAGCCTTTGAGTTGGAAAAGAGTGTTGAGGTATGTGTTTATAAAATGGAGGAATTGAAAGTGACTGTTGAAGAATGATAGGTGAAACAAAAATCAAAATTTCAAGTTAGCCATTGAGATAGAATATTAAATTAAGTTGTTGAGAGAAATATATTAAAATAATAGGAAGTTTGTTAAAAACTTAATGAAAGTTGTCAAGAGGGTAAATTAAAATAATACAAGTGTTAATGGGTGAAAACAATAATGATAATAAAAAGAGAATGAAATAAGTTGTTGAGAAAAAACTATTAATAAAATAGAGGGATTTGTTAAATAATAAAGGAATGAGAGTTGTTAAGAGAGATGAAATATTAATGATGAAAGGGGTAAGATGAATTAAAACAATTATCAATGGACAAAAATAATTATGAAAATCAAAGGAAAGAATAGATAGGAAATTTTTGTGCGCACACAACAACCTCCCAATTTTCTTCTCTTATCGTCTCTTTAAGACAAGAAATTTGCCCCCCCTCCAAATCTTCCTACTGAAACCCTCACACTTTCTCCTTCATGCGGATGGCTAAGCCCAAACGATACCCTACTTTATCTTTTCCAGTTCTTCCTCAAATCACTTCAACCCTTCGAGCCTCATTTCAGCAAGTTCCTTCATCATGCGCCGAAACATAGCATACCAACAAACAAACCCTTTCTTCCACCTCCACATTGGCATGCCATTGATTTCTTCACCAAAACATAGGCTGCTTTCTCGTGAACTTGGATGATGCGCTGGAATGCTTCCACTGAGCCTCACTGACATGTCTTTATCTCCAACGAAGCTCGTGTGATCAACGCCGATGCATCGGTAATGTTCACACGATTACCTTCATCGCATGCATTCTTTTCACTAGATAACTTCCTTTCACTTTCACCGATGCATTGCATATTGGCAATGCCTCTCCCTCTCACCTCGATACATTGCATATCGATGAGGTTCATCTCTCCCTCATTGATACACCACTCGTTGATAAGTTTCCCTCTCCCGTCCTCGATGCGTCAGTAGGAGGATGTCGACCTCTCATTGTCACCAAGTGCATTGACGATGATCTTCTTCCTCTCGCAATTGCTAACCAGGTCAACAAGGACCACCTTTGTCTTAAGGCCCATCTTATCCTCCTCTTCGCTCGAACCCTTCTTGCTACACCGTTAGTCAATCTCCTATCATTTTCGATGACTAAGATCCCCACACTTGATTAGATAGTTGTTCATTGATTGCCTATCTCACTTGATCCACTTCATATTGCAGTCGTGATCCATCAAAAGCATCAAATATTTATTGGATGATCAAGTACTGAACATGTAGATAAGTTTTCAATACTTGAGCACAAACTTTGATGGTAAAATAGGGCTTCTAAATGAAGTTATCAACAAAGTATTAGGGAAGCCTTATGGATGGAGAAAACAATTTCTATAGCAACAATATCTATCCACCAAAATCAACAAACAATCCACCCAAAAGATAGCCAATGACAAGTAGAATTAGCATGGCAGTGTGTAAGCAAATTTCAATGGTAGATTAGTGAGTAAAGAAAGAGTTTAAGAGTGTTTTGTTGAATCCATAATGGATGTAGCATTAAAATAATTGCAACAAGAGAATCACAAGGCCAAGCTAGATGCCCTAATGGCTCAAAAAAGCTTGTGGCACTAAGAAAAGATTACAATTTGAACAAATGCAATATCTCCAAAAATCATGTATTTCAATGCAATGATTTTATTTCTCCAATGCAAGTATATGAGTGTCTAGTCTATTGGGTTATGGAGTCTTGGATGTAGGAGTTAGACTTACTACTTTTCTATGCGTGTAGGCCCTTTTACTCCCTAGAGCAATCAAATCCAACAAGGTAAATCTAGGAGGGCGTAAGCCCTTTGAATCCTCCTAGCAACCTTGAAAAAATGACTTATCCAACAACAATTATGATAGACTTGGTGGAGGGTGTATGCCCTTATAATAATCCAAGGGTTAGAACAAGAATAACTATGAAACAAGAAGAAATTACCAATAATATTCAGAAAATTCCTTACCAATTCCAATAGAAAGCAAGCAAAACCCTTGTCTATCAAGAAATATCCATCAACATGCAATAAACAAGTATCCAAGAAGGTATCACACCACTTTAGCTCCACAATAGACAAGTATAATCATCCATAAGATTTGCACAAGAGAGAGATAGACCAAAAGCCCAAAAAGGGTGCAAATTTTAGCCAATTATGTAATTCTCAAGTGAGAGAGTTATGTTAAAATGAAATGTCTTAGGTCACCTTTTATAGGAGGTCTTTAAAACTAGTTTTTCCACATATCATTAGGTTAAAACACAATTAGGGAGGCTGAACTCCTCTAATTTCCCCTTTACAATTCAAATTTGATTTTGCACAAGAAAGATAACCCTAAAGATGACATCATACCCCTTAGGGGTGACGTTTTGACACCTGGAGTAAATTGTTGAGATTATTTGAGAGTGAAGTTAGGCCTCCAAATTCCATAACTTCATGTGCTGGGACCCTCCTTCAAGGTGCTTTTCCATGTCATCATCAAAACCTCCAATCACCACCAAACCCTAGCCCCTAAAAGTGATGTCATGCCCTAAAAAAGGATGTTTTGATCTTCAAAGGTCAAATGTTGGGCTAGGTCTCATTGTCCAAGATGTCTTCTCATGCCTCCAAAGGAAATTTTCACCATATAGATGCTCCCAGGCGGTGGGTCATGTCATCCACCCTGTGGGTTTCATGCCCCAACGGAGACCCAAGCCATGCTTGTTCCTCCACAAATGTCCATCAATCAAGGTCTTGCAAAGACAAGCGAATTCGCCCTTTAGGGGTCTCAATTCAAACGTATCATGCCAATTAAAATCATTATTAATACAAGAGCCACCTAAACATGTGCATCACATACACCCCTTCAAATTAAACAAGTGCTCAAAGACCCTATGCAATTGGTCAAGTTTAGATATGGGAGGGGCATCATAATGCCTTATTGGGTGAACTAATCCCTCAAGTAGGAGATGTTCCCAAGGATGATCCTTTCTAGGTCATGTAATGGATATGAGGTGGATGGGGTTAAACTTCTAGGATTTGGGATTCATGACATACAAGGGCTCATATTGTCTCATTTATGGGTGCGTTTGTAGAGGGTGTGCCCTTCGTCCACGATGCATGATTTTTCCAAGCCCCTTTTTTCCATTAATTTATTATAATGTTTTCAAGTTGAAGCTAAGGTGAGGCTTCTACCTAAGCATGAAAAACATTTCCCACACACGCTCTACCTTGGTTGGAATTTTAAATTAATTATTTGTCTTATGGGTCCCTCAATTTTTTGTGAGAAACATTTCATTGCTCTCAGCATCCTTGGGCGAGAATGTAGAAGGTTTATGATTGGATTTTATCTTTTTCTAGCTACAAGCCTTCGAGCCTTCAACTCCTTCTTCCCATGAAATGAGGTACACGCCCTTCTTGGGTCAATATGGCTTGAAAACCTAAAAGATTGGGACATGGAGAAGAAGAAGTGATGAAAAATGGTTAGCATGAGCGGAGAAGGTGCGATGACCCTCGAGGGGACCCCCAATTACAACCCCTTCCATAAGGGTGACCACTTACTAGGAAATCATGACACTCACTAAAGTGAAATAAGGCCAAAAGAATAATTTCCAAGAAAACGTTCTATAATCAAGAGAAGATTTAATGCAACATATTTAAATGCCTCAAGTATTAAGGTGACACTTACCACAATACCTGACTTGTACCTCATGGAGCAAGACCCACTGTCTTCCAAAAGCAAGTTGATGTGGTAAATTCCATCATGATGAATCAAAGAAGTGTGCTGGTGGAGAGGGTCTCCATCTGTGTATGTGGACACTGTCAGTCAATCCGTCTCTCGGTACTCCATGTCTGCAACCTGAGGTCCTTGAGACATCATCTCCTTAGTTATCCCTAGAAATGGGGGATAACAAAACACAACTCATGGAATCAAAATCCGAGGCTCAAAAGTAGAAAAATGAACCATCAAGGATTTCTCACCCAAAACAATCTCATCAGCCATTACACCGATGAAATTTTTGAATGGCATAGTTAGTTGGCTCCCTGGAAGCAACTTTCCATGCTCTTCATGGTGCAAGAAACAAAACTCAAATTTGACGTCGTATGAGAAAGTTATGAATATTTAAAATCCTCTAATGGCGTCAACACATGATGAAGATCTGACACCTTCTCAACAACCACGAAGGACACAACGCCTTGATAATGAGTAGACAAACCTAGAACCAAAATTAGGAAAACATATACTAACTCTTAATCAATTAATATTTTAGTTATTTGGGTCCAAAAGCTTATCTTTAATAGTTTATTTGGGGTTACTCTAAGATCACTCATCTATTGTATGTTAAAAAGTGCTAGGCACCAAAACTGAGGGGACGTCACACTCAACATCCTCGTGATACGATCTACAACCAAAGACGACAAAGAAGCAATAACAACAACTGTAGCAATAGCAGAGGACCAACAAAGGGAATATAATTCAAATGGCTGAAGAGGAGGTCTGAAGCCCATAATGATCAACTACAAAACTTAAACAACCAATATGTTCCAATGTCCAAACCAATCATTACGACGTAAGTGTTGATTTTTCAATAAGCTAGGTTAAGCATGTAGTTCATTTCAATTTGCATTTGTCTTAACCATAAACAAGAATGTTGCAGCAACCAAGATCACAAGAAGAAACACCATGCACAAGAACACAATAAGTATCTTGGGAAACCCTTCTCAACAAGGGAAGAAAACCCAACCAAATCCTTTGCTATATTCTTCAAGAGAAATACCTTCACCACCAAGATAAACCCTAGCACACAAGAGGGTGCTCAAACCCTAGAACTCTAGCACCCAAGAGAGGTGCGCACTTTTCCCAAAGAAATGTACTTGCTGAAATTTCCAAACTCACATGAAGATATGATTCCACAATGGGGAATCTTCCTTTACTTATATTAGACTTGTCCTATCAACAAAAGTGTCTATTGGCTCAACAGGGCCAACCTCTCTAAGTCACATAGTAATAATAATAATAATTATTATAATTAATATTAACCAGATTAATTATATTTTACATTTATTATTAATCACATTAAGGTGGGGCCGACCTGTACGCTTTACATAACAATTAGGGTTACAAGAAGGTATGACTCTTGAACAATATATAACAAAGGATCTGATACACCCACTAGTGCTCATCCACTAGGGGCACATCCATAGGGATGTCATATCTCTGGTTCACTTCATTACACAGAAGAACCATATCTTCACATGTTCACCTGTGCTCATCCACATGCACATCCACTCTATAGATATTCTTTCCCATTGCCTCACATAGGAGAATCATCTGGAGTCTTCTTGTCAACTCTGCTGCTCAGAGGAGGCTAACACATCATCTTCATTTCTGTTCACATGACGATGCACCCAACACTTTGGGATTTCACACATTCACCTTGTGCTCAACCACAAGAATGTCTAACTCAACAGATCGCCTTTCCCACTGGATAATCATCTGGAGTTCTTCTCAACTCTCTGAATGGAGGAGGTTATCTCTACATTCCTAGCTCTGTCTCAGGAAGGAACCACATACCCTTCTTAGGGGATTTCTCTCAGGTTTGTAAGTTGAGAGAAAGACTCACATAGCTGCAATGATCCACATATCACAGGTTTGTAAGCTGGAGAATGTCTCATGTAGCTACATTCATCAACACTCCCTCTCAGCTAGGGAGGCATTCTTCATCATGCCAAGTCTCACACGGATGTACTCTAATTTTTGTTTTGGTTGGAGTCATCAATACTCCCTCTCAACTAGGAATAAATTTTCCCCCAAGTTAGTCTGGTGAAGATGTCTGTAATCTACTCATGTGTAGGAAGGTACTACATGTGTACGATTTTCCTCTGCATCATATCTCTGATATATGAATATTTCATCTCATTGTGTTTCGATCCATAAAGAAACACTAGGTTCTCAAGGATCTTTACACACAACTCTTGGTTATCATCATAGGATCCATCTCATGGTCAAGTAAATCTGTCAGAAGCTTGTGAAGCCACATCGCTTCGCACACTCATTGCTATATACTCCGCCTTTGTGGTACTCAAGGCCACAAAGTTTTTTTTTGTTTCCTATTGCATTAGGAAACCATGGTAAACTTCATGGTAAAAACATCAACTGGATGTGCTCTTCTGGTCCACTGTATTTTCTGCTCAATCTGAATCGACATATCCTACAAACACAAGTTCACACTGGAGGCATATCTCAGGCCATATCCAATTGTGCCTCATATATATCTCAATACATGTTTTGTTGTTTTCTAGTGAGTCTGTCTCGATTGAATCATGAAATGACTAAGCACACTTACTGCATGGAATGAATCAAGTCTAGTGTTAACTAGATACATCAGTGATCCAATCCGTTGTGGATCAATCTCATCTGAATCATCATCAATGTTTTTCTTTAAATCCATCAAGGTGGATTTTGCATTCTTATCATATTGAACTTCTTTAATATTTTCACTATATATTTTCCTTGACTCGAGAAAATCTCATCGTCCCTCTGTCATACTTTTTGTCCCAAGAAGTAGTGTATCATACTCAAATTATTCATTTCGCATTCATAAGTCAAGGATTACTTGTATCCAACAACAAGGCTTTCCGAATAAATCATTAAAATCAGGCTCTCGTCACCAACACTGTAATGATATAGGTTTCGATCAATAACACTTGCTGAAATCCAAACTCATCAAGAATCTATCTATCTAATATAGTTTCCAACTCATGGATGGTAGTATGGATGGAAGTGTATCAATTTTACTGGATCAAGTGTCTCATCATAGACAACTCCCTCTGTTTGTGAGAAACCTTTGGCTATAGATCTCGTTTTGTATTTCTCGACACTTCCATCAGCTGCATGCTTGATATTATAGATCCACTTGGAAGTTACCACAGACTTCCCTTCTGGTCCCTAAATAATATCTTATACATCATTCTTTAATATATATTGGTATTCTTCTGTTATGACATCTTTCCATACCTCTTCTCTTATTGCTTCTCTAAGACAAGCAGGCTCAACATCAATGAAGTGGCTCATGACTGAAGGATAGCTTGAAGATCTCTTTTTCTTTCTCGGAATGTGCCTTGAGAGGCTTGTATGTTTCTCTGCCTCTTACAGAGTGAGTCTAGGTAGCCCTTTTATGCCCTACTGCAATATCTCTGAACATATCAACTGGAGCAACTGGATCAACTGGAATAATGTCTGTCTCCCTTTGAACTGCTGAAGGGGGAGAAGGCATTGTCTCACTATCAATCTCCATATGATATTCTCTGGATCTTTGAAAAGCTATCTCTTCTTCAAGGGAAACATCTTTGCTTGTCTCAATCTGTCTTTGACCAAAGATGTCGATCTGGAATGTCTTTGAAGATTCATTGTATCCTTTCTTTTTAAAGGATCTAGCTTGGACTTCTTCTCTTTGGGTACATGAAAATACACTGGGCACCCAAATATCCTGAAGTGTTCAATCTCAGGCTTCACTCCGGTGAAGGCTTCTTCGAGAGTTATGTTTTTCAAAGTCTGGTGAAGACTCTTGTTTTGAACATATACATGTCATGCATGCTTCTGCCCATAGAATCATAGAAGGATTCTGATAATGTATTATTGCATTGGTTTCCCCAATGATGATTCTATTCTTCCTCTTTCTCAAATAGTTTTGATTCCCTCTAAGTCAAGTGTCTCTCTCTGAAGGATAAACATCTTCCTTTATTGTTAACCTATCTGGAACAAGAAAACAAGAAGAACCAAAACAAGAATATCTCCTAAAGGAGAATAATGAGTACATATCTAGAATCAAAACAATTTATAGAATGTTGTCACAACTACAACATATACTTGTAATGTAGCAAACTTTAGAAATATAGATTTAGAGGAATGGAAATTACAACAATCAAACTTGGAGTCTTCACTTCCAGTGTGTTGTTCCTCTAAATGTACTAATATCCCTCTGGATCCATGACTTCAGCAAAAAGGTTCTATCCTCTTGCAATTACCCTTATGATAATGATACAAATAATATATATAGAAGTGCATAGCTAAGGGTCCTGATATGATTTCTCCAATGGCACCTAACTGATCTTTGTGCTCTTGACATCTTCATGAAGAGGGTAGTAATAGTTTCAATTTTTTGTATCACCCATAATAAGCCTTCCTCTAAAGTCTTGTCTTCGAGGAACTTGAATTTTCTTGATCCATCAAGCTTATCTTCCATCATAGTTTTGTCCATCATAATTTTAGATTCTTCACAAACCCTTGTCAACTTGGGCCAGAAAACCTAACGACTAGGCTAGGCTAACACTTTTAGGTTTTGTTGGACATATGACTGCCAACAATAAGCCTTTGAAAGATAGGATAACATTGGTGAGCTGAGGAGCTCCTTTAATGAGTTGCAGAAACCCTAATTCTGAAATTTCTGCAGAAATTAGAGAAACCCTAGGGACAAAATTTCAAAATGCTCAGAATTTCACTTTGAGAGCTTTTGGAGATGCATCGGAGGAGGTCGTACTCTTCTATGCCAAAAATATCCCTAGCGTCCAAGTATTAAGGGCTGGATCACCAATGAAAGGAGGGTCATACAAATTTTTCTGGAAACCCTAGGAGGGCCATACGGTTCTGCAGAAGTGAGAAGAGACTTGGTAGATGCTTGTGCAATGGGTTATTTCAAGACCTAAGCTCTGATACCATGTTGATTTTTCAATAAGCTAGGTTAAGCCTATAGTTCATTTCAATTTTCATTTGTCTTAACCATAAACAAGAATGTTACAACAACCAAGATCACAAGAAGAAACACCATGCACAAGAACACAAGAAGTATCCTGCGAAACCCTTCTCAACAAGGGAAGAAAACCCACCCAAATCCTTTTCTATATTCTTCAAGAGAAATACCTTCACCACCAAGATAAACCCTAGCACACAAGAGGGTGTTCAAACCCTATAACTCTAGTGCCCCAAAGATGTGTGCACTTTTCCCAAAGAAATGTACTTGCTGAAATTTCCAAACTCACATGAAGATATGATTCCACAATGGGGAATCTTCCTTTACTTATATTAGACTTGTCCTATCAACAAAAGTGTCTATTGGCTCAACATGACTGACCTCTCTAAGTCACATTATAATTATTATATTATTATTATAATTAATATTAACCAGATTATTTATCTTTTACATTTATTATTAATCACATTAAGGTGGGGCCGACCTGTACCCTTTACATAAAAATTAGGGTTATAGGAAGGTATGACTCTTGAAAAATATATAGCAAAGGATTTGATACACCCACTAGTGCTCATCCACTAGGGGCACATCAAGAGGGATGCCATATCTATGGTTCACTGCATTACATAGAAGAACTAGATCTTCACATGCTCACCTGTGCTCGTCCACAGATTCATCCACTCTACAAATATTCTTTCCCACTGCCTCACACAGGAGAATCATCTGGAGTCTTATCGTCAACTCTGCTTCTCAGAGGAGGCTAATAAATCATCTTCATTTTTGTTCACATGATGATACACCCAACACTTTAGGATTTCACACATTCACCTTGTGCTCAGCCACATGCACGTCTAACTCAACAGATCACCTTTCCCACTGGATAATCATCTGGAGTTCTTCTCAACTCTCTAAATGGAGGAGGTCATCTCTACGTTCCTAGCTCTGTCTCAGGCATGAACCATGTACTTTTCTTAGGGGATTTCTCTCAGGTTTGTAAGCTGAGAGAAAGACTCACATAGCTACAATGATCCACATCTCACAGGTTTGTAAGCTGGAGAATGTCTCACATAGCTGCATTCATCAATAGTAAGAGAGACACTATAGCTGAAATCCATTAACGCCCACCAACGCTAGAAGACAAAATCTAAATGTGATCACTATCTTTGTTTCTTCATCATCACAAAGGGATTAAATTCAAACATTAGTAAGAGAAAGGTCAAGGGGGTAGGTAGAATGCCAAGGGTCATATTTAACCTCAATGAATACTAGAATTGAACCCAAAGAAAGGGGGCTTTTTTCTCTTCAAACATATTACATTTATAAACTATTTTGGGAAGACAATGTCAACTAAAATTGGGGAGCTTTCCTTTGAGCTTTGATGTACTATTGCTGAAACTATTAATATTGAGAAGCCCTTAGGGACAACTTTTGATAGAGAGAAAAACTCACATGTGTTGCTATTTTGCTGCAAACAATTTCAAGCGGGATGTATGCTATTCACATGGGCTATAAGGACATGTTTGTTTATAGACTATTCTGATGCAATCTGTGTTACTCTTACAATTTTGTTATTGTCTTATATTATATGCTTTGAGCACATGAGTTGTTGATGTATACATACATATGATTTAGACTTTTATGCTTGTGTATGTGTATACATGTGTTTCGAACTTTACACCTTCATGACAACTATCTAAGTGAGGTCTTAAGAAAAGTTTAGTTTCATTAAAACTCATTCACTTACATTAATTCGCTCCTAGCTAGGATATGATATATTAGAAATTGATAGACATGGATTTACATAGTCTTCATTTACATCTTCCATTTGCATAACCGCCCATCATTCACCCTCATCTATGGACCGGTCCGTAACCGGTAAAACCAAAACCAAAAATGGCCGTTGGGCTAGAATCTGAATGGGTTCCCTATTCCAAACGGTGAGAGGTAAGAGCTCTAATTGGGAATTCTTACCCGGGGTAACCCCTGGTGTTGATAAAGGGTGATTTTTGACCCATGAACATAAATGGTAGTAAAAGGAGGGCTGGATGACAAGCCTACCCATGTGGATTCATTTCACTTAACGTTTAATGAGCCCATGGCTCCTCTTTGTACCTCTATATGGGATAACCCTTTAAAATACTAGACCAACTAGGGGCATCTCAGTTGAGATAGTCAATCTCTTGTCAAATGCAAAATTTGATGGTGAAGGCCATATCTTTGCATTCACACATCTTGATCGGTTTAAAATCACTCGAAAAAATATTAAGATTGTTCTGGACAATGGAACATGTCGGCTATTCATCCTCACAATCGAAGGGTGAATTAAAACCTGGATTAGGACATTGCTAGTGAAATCGATTCTTAGCTGGAAGCAATTTATGGAAATGTTTGTCGCTGCTCATGAATATTATGTCTATGATGAACTATCTGATCGACTTGTAGAAATCCATATGCTCATTAACAAGTCTGTGGATAAATTATTTCTAAGAGTTACACAATTTATTGTAGATTCCCTCAAGATGACAAACCCTTAGACCAACAAATCCTTAATTGGTTTTCATATCTTGTCTCTATTTCAAAAAATTTAGATCCGACCATGAACGATACCGGGTGCATGATCTCGGACCAACACTAAGATGCATCTATGAGGGAATCCTTATCATAAATCTTAGACCCCTTAGCCTCAGAGTTTGAATCATTTATCATCTCCCCTTAAAAAAATCATGAATATACATTGGTTTGTGACAAATCCCTCATTGAAGAAATCTTGTCATCTTCATAATTTGAAGATCTTCTACTTTATACAAATCTGTTTGATGATAATAACCCATATGAGCACCAACCTATTTATCATGTAGTGTAGCCTTGACATTATTCTTTAAATGATAAAACAGTGAATGATAAACTAGAACAAGAAGGGTGCCTAAATTTGATTGATCAAACACTCATCCTTAACGACACTTCATTCGGGTTGCATCACTTTGAAAATCCTTCGTATTTTGAATTTTTGGAACATGCTGAATCACAACTTGATCTCAATAAACTTGTTTTTGATGACTATTCTTCGGTTTTGGAATTGAATGTAAGCATCAACCTATCACTCATTGATCCTGTGCAATATGAAATTTTTGATCCCAATGCACAAGTGTTAATGACAAAAAATCTAAAGTATGTAGAGCACAATGAGTTTGTGGATTCTCATGAGGAAATCACAACAAACGAACAACCCATCACCACGTGAAACACAAGAAATATCGATCTCATCCAAGAAAATCCATCATCTAAATCTACCCTAGAATTACATGTTAATCCTCAGGGGAAAACTCATCAGTCTACCTTGGATGCTATCTCAATACCTAATTACTCTTCATGTGATTTCATTTATTTCATAGGAGAATATTCAGAGTCATATTTCACTCAATGTTTCCCTTGAATAATCAACTATCATCTCTCCTCTAAGCATGCAGAGTATGTAAAATTTGAAACCAGAGAGATTTACATCAATAATGCAACACTCCAATTTCAACCAATGGTTATGACAGGTACTCACTGTCTTACTTTGACCCCTATAATGAACGATTCCACCCACTCTGAGACTCTCACAAAGTACATTGCACGTAAATTTCACATATGAGTCTCACTCGCTTTTGATCTCCTTCCAACAATCATATGACAATCATTGTAAATTCTATGATGGAATTGAATCTTGGTTAGAGGAATCCTACATGTTTGCCTATATCATGAATCATAACGCTGCAAAATCCAACCTGCTGGGTGGAGACTTGTTTGAGTAAATTATTCCTATTTTTCGTCCCTCCTTGCTTCATTCTCTGCAATTGACCTTCAATGAACATGTGGTTGCAGTTTTGGAGTTACTTGATTGGCTTCACTAGCACTACGCTTACACTCAACATTCCTTTATCCAGTGTAGGATAGAGTACGAATAGGATTAGCATGGTTTTTTTTCTTCCTTTCTATCTGCATAGCTTAAATTTTTGCTTTTGTTTTCGTTTGAATAACACAAGTTTGGTATGTCTTGGTTACTTTAATAAAGGCCACCAATTGCTAATTAGTTTAGTTTGTAGTTCATGAAGGTTTGCTTTAGTTTAATTTTCTTTTCAGCAAAGATTTATTCCTTTTGCTTAATGCTTTTCATTTTTGTTTGACTAAAAGCTTGGCTCAACCTTGGTTTTCGTTCATCTTCATGAGGAAACCATGTGCATGAATTCTTTGGGAAGTTCAATTGCATGATTCACTTGTTTCAATCACATTTTTTTTGACATTATTAGTTGGATAGTTGGTCACCCTAAGATGCTGAAAGAACATCTGTTGATGAATACTTTACAACTTGGCCAAGATTGAGATTGGATAGAAAGATCACATCAACTATCCACAACCTTCCTCATGATTGAGTCTATTAAACAAAATCACTGAAGTGATTGTTACTCTATGATGAAGGGTTTGCTTATCCTTGAGGAACACGTCATTAATTTATAGTCTTCCTCGATCCACCTCAAATGAGATCTAATCTCGGGAATACTAATCAATCAAATGGTCGTCAAGCACACTTCTTTAGGGACGAACTAGCGATAGTCACATTTGCAGTCATTTGCTGCCCAAAAAGAAGATTTCTAAACAGGTTTTGATCATGGAAAGTTATACCTACTTGAAAAGAAGGGCATAGTTTAAGGAATACACATGTCTTCAGATATTTTTACAAGTGCACAATCAAAACCATGATTAACTAAACATATCATAATGTAGCATAAGTTTTGGAGATGAAATAAGTGGAGAAGAAGTGAAGATCTTGCATGGATAAATAAAAGTATTATGAGAGACAACTAATGGAAGTCCTGGCCAATCCTTGCTCCCTGAAGCATAAGGTTGCAAGAGTGAACTAGAAACTTTCATAAAATCATGGTGAAAAGTGCAATTCTCAGTCAGTGCTAGCAATGAAGCCCATATGAATGACATAACATACATATTATCTTTCCCACGGATTAGCCTTATCAAGAGGCTGCAAACTTCTGGCTGGTTGGAATGCATCAACCTCCTCAAAGATGATGGAAACACTTACATCCAAGATCTCTTTGCCTACTGCGTGCCTTTGGTCATCATTTAGCCAAACTATTATTTTTCATTTGTAGAATATTTTAGGTTGAGTTCATTCCCTAATTATGAATGTGTCTCTTCTGTTTATTTCCTCATCATCCTTTCCCTTTGGAGGCAATTCATTCTCTAATTTCTGTTTATCTCATAATCCCTATTTGTATCCAATGACATACACACCTCTCACCGCAGTTTGTCTCTTACAAGTAGCGCCTTCAAACTGGAAGCAGACATGAATAAGCTTGCATCTCTTTCCTAGCTCCTGAGTAGAATTATTGGTCCCTGTTTGAATATGAATCTGGACTATTTCAAAATATTGTGACAACAATCTAACCATGACTAAACATAGTGGTTAATCAATGGTCATATTTTTATAATGGTTGGTGAGCATATCCTTTTTAATGGGGGAACCACCCACACACTAAGTAGTTGCTCGCGTAAAATGTGAAGTGTCAAATTCTAAAGGTTGAAAACAAAAAGGGATAACTCTATGTAGCTAGGTGCGAAAAATATTTTAACAAATCTCAATAGCTGGTAGTCATCCCCTATCAGGCTAAAATGCCACTACTTTCTCCATCCATCGAATACTAAGAATTCACTAAATAAATTAGGGAGGAATGGAAATAAAAGTTTGACCAGACTAGGGGACATGTAGATATCTTTGTCGGGGCTATGGACGCTCACTAGTAGCAAAGAAAGGTCTGTGACACTGTGGTGACTCCATCGGGGCTACAGATTCTTGCGAGAAGTGGAGCAACACCTACGAGATATCTATATATGCACATGGTGAAAAATATTTATTTATCCCAAACCTATATTAGCCCCATGACGGAGATACCAACTTGAATCGTTGACGTAGCTTAAGGAAATAAATCCTATCATTATTCGTCCTCTACTTATAACAGGCGAGCTCTACTAGCCGATATGTAAACATTGCCAGTGAGCCCACCACGATGGAATATTCAGGTAAATGTTGCACATTATTTATATAATTTCTGATCTTAAGATTAATTTTATGACCCTCTACATTTTCTGCTTATCATTTAGGAAAGACTAGCAGATATTTTGGCTTTGCCTAGTGTGTCACCATTTGTTGCCCGCACAAAAAAACCTACCAATTTTCTTCTCTTATCGTCTCTTTAAGATAAGAAATTCCCCCCCCCCCTCCAAATCTTCCTACTGAAACCCTCATTCTTTCTCCTTCATGCGGATGGCTAATCCCAAGTTCTCCTCACGATATCCTACTTTATCTTTTTCAGTTCCTCCTAAGATCAGTTCGACCCTTCGAGCCTCATCTCAACGAGTTCCTTCCTCCTGCACTAATACATAGGGTACTGATAAATGCACCCTTTCTTCAACCTCCACATTGGTGTGCCAATGATTTATTCGCCAATACATAGGCCTCTTTCCTATGAACTTGGCTGATGCGCTTCCACTAAACCTCTTTGACACACACATTTATCGTCGATGAAGTTTGTGATCAACGCCGACGCATCGGTAATGTTAACACGATTACCTTTGCCGCGCTCATGCCTTTCACCAGCTAACTTCCTTTGAATTTCACTGATGCATATCACAGATCCTGTGTATCACAAATAACATAGAAACTGAAAAAAATGAATTTGGTCAAGGAAGAATCAAAAGCGCGACCCAAAATTCCTTTAAAAAACACCTTCGAGCTCAATTTTTCGGCGTCCGTCAAAGTGAAATTTTCATCCCCGAAACAGGGTATTCGTAGATTTTCGACATTACTATTGCAACGCAACTCACATAATCTAAATTAGAGGCCCAAAAGTACCAAAACGAACCATCACAAATTTCTCTCCCAAAACATCCTCGTCAGTCATTATGCTGATGAAATGATTGAATGGGATAGTTATTTGGCTCGCAGGAAGCGCCTTTCCACGACACAATAAACAAAACTCAAATCCGATGTCGTATGAGAAATTTATAAATCTTTAAAATCCTCCAATGATGTCAACACTGGATGAATGTCTGGCACCTTGTCAACAACCATGAAGGACACAACACTTTGATCACGAGCAGACGAACCTAGAACCGAAATCAATGAAACATATACTAACTCTTAATCAATTAACATTTTAGTTATTTGGGTCCAAAATCTTGGTTTTAATAGTTTATTTGGGGTTACTCTAAGGCCACTCATATGTTGTATGTTGAAAAGTGCTAGGTACCAATGCCAAGGGAAGGTCACACTCAGTATCCTCGTGACACGATATACAACCAAATATGACAAATAATCAATAGCAACAATTGTAGCAATGGCAGAGGAGTAGAAAATGGAATCTAATTCAAATGGTTGAAGAGGAGGTCTAAACCCCATAATGATCAATTGCCAAAATTGAACAACCAAGATGTTCCAATGTCCAAACCAGTCATTACGGCGTAAGAGAGGCACTATAGCTAAAATCCATTACGACCCACCAACGTTAGAAGACAAAATCAAAATGTGACTGCTATCTTTGTTTCCTCATCATCACAAAGGGAGTAAAGACAAACATTGGTAGGAGAAAGGTCATGGGGGTAGGTGGAAGGCCAATGGTCATATTAAACCTCAATAAATACTATAATTGAACCCAAATAAATGTTAATGTTTAAGCCATTATTATAGATGTTTTCATTTCATTAGATAACAATAGCATAATCCAAGATCAATGAGAAATACACAATCACAAGAGACACAACATTTATCCTGGGAAACCCTCTAGAGGAAGAAAACCCCAAAAAACTTCCTTAATATAGATAGCCAATACAATGCTAAGAGATCTCTTATGCTAATATAGAAAGTCCTCTCCTAGATATGCGCCTCTTTCTCTCTCCTATGCTGGTAACAGATCAGAACTTGTCTCTCAAATTGAGCAAGTGAGTTATGTCTAAGTGAGGTGCTAGCCTCCTTTATTTATACAAATCTGGCACGTGTGAAGTGTCTCTTCACTGGCAGGGATGACTTCTCAAACTGGGTGGGTAAACCCACCTCTATTATATTTCTGGGTCTCTTTAATAACTGTTGGGGCCGACTTCTTATTCTGCCTATTACAATTGTCTTTTGACCAATCCACAAAAGGGGATTTGGTCCTATTACAATAACCGACATGATCAATCCTTAATGGGGATTGATCCTATGAATAATATATCAATAATAATAAGAATACTCTTTGCAGTTACATTATTTCAACACTCCCCCTTAAAAAGAAGGGTATTCTTCATCAGCATCATGTGAGAGAGAGAGGACAACATCATCAACAACATTAGGTGGGTGAGAGGACAACATCATCAACATCATCTTGGAACACTGACTGGTGTATCTATAAATCATCGAAAGTTTTCTTCATCGGCAACATCGTCATTCTCAAAGGAATGCCATCATCATCTGCATCAATATGTATTAGTATAAAAACTGATACATCATCATCATCACAGCACAAGGCTGGCCCATCATAATACAAGACTGGCTTTATGTCACAACTGTCAAGCTGGAAGCTCAGTACTTGTCTCATCTCATTGTCTTGCTTTATGTCACAACACTCAAGCGGGAAGCAAGATACTCATCTTGCTTTACGTCACAACCATCAGGTTGGAAGCAGGATACTAGACTGGCTTTATGTCAC
The DNA here is from genome assembly GCA_900067695.1 of Picea abies. Lineage (NCBI taxonomy): Eukaryota > Viridiplantae > Streptophyta > Pinopsida > Pinales > Pinaceae > Picea > Picea abies. The sequence goes on along the minus strand of CBVK0100043381.1, from coordinate 1,973 downwards.
ATCTATCTAGCTGGAAGCTCAGTGCTAGTCTCATAATATCATCTTGCTTTACGTCTAATAGCTCGGTCATAAGCAAGGACCGTCTCATCTTGCTTTACGTCTGACAACTGGGTTAGAACCAAGGAACACATCTCATCTTGCTTTACATCTGACAACTAGGTTAGAAGCAAGGAACATCTCATCTTGCTTTACGTCTGACAACTTGGTCAGAAGCAAGGAACACATCTCTTCTTGCTTTACGTTTGACAATTGGGTCATAAGCAAGGAACATCTCGTCTTGCTTTATGTCTGACAACTCGGTCAGAAGCAAGGAACACATCTCATCTTGCTTTACGTATGACAATTGGGTTAGAAGCAAGGAACATCTCATCTTGCTTTACGTCTGACAACTCAGTCAGAAGCAAGGAACACATCTCATCTTGCTTTACGTCTGAAAACTGGGTCAGAAGCAAGAAACACATCTCATCTTGCTTTACGTCTGACAACTAGGTCAGAAGCAAGGTATATCACATCTACTCCCCATTTCGAGGAAGATCCTTTCAGACTATGCCAAGCTTATCTCAGAAGTACTCAAACTTTACATGAGAAAGAGGCTTGGTCAACACGTCAACAACCTCTTCATCCGTGCTAATGTACTGGAGCTTTAAGGCTCCTCTCTGTACCATGTCACGGATGTAATGATAACGAATCTCTATGTGCTTCGACCTGTCGTGGAATACAGGATTCTTTGTCATCTTTATGAAGCTCTGGTTGTCACATAGAATCACGGTTTCTCTCATCTCTAAGTCAAATAGGCCGGTCAACAACTTTCGAATCCATATAGCTTCGCAGCTGGCAGAACATGCAACAATGTATTCTGCTTCCGCTGTGCTGAGAGAAATACTAGATTGCTTCCTACTCTGCCACGAGATCATAGTTGATCCCAAACTGAAACAACATCTTGAAGTGCTTTTCCTGTCAGAAACACTTCCTGCCCAATCTGCATTAGTATATCCACTCAATGTGAAATTATGATCTCTATCATAGCTGAGACCATAATCGATTGTACCTTTAAGGTACCTCATCACATGTTTTGCAGCCACTAGGTGAACACGTNNTACCTTTAAGGTACCTCATCACATGTTTTGCAGCCACTAGGTGAACACGTATGGTTCTACTAGAAACTGACTCAAGGTGTTCATGACAAAACAAATGTCTGGTCTGGTGTTCGTAAGGTACATCAACAATCCAATAATCTATCTATACAGTGTGGCATCAATCAATTCTGACGACGTATTGACCAGCAGCTTCAGCTTCACTTCCATGGGTGTATTCATGGGCTTGCATTCCAACATGTCGAATCTATTCAAGATTTCGACCGTGTACTTCCCTTGGTTAAGGAAGATCCTTTCAGGACTCTGTCATACCTCAAGACCTAAGAAGTAATGCAATAGGCCGAGGTCTTTCATTTCAAATTCTGAGGCAAGTCTCTTTTTACATTCAACGATGAAATTTTCTTCTCCAATTAAGAATAAGTCATCCACATATAGCAGTAAGATTATTGGCTCATTATTCATAATTTTGAAGTAGAGATTTGAGTATGCTTTGCTCTTGGTAAAGCCTAATCTCATCAAGAAACTGTTTATATGGACATACCAAGATCTAGGAGCTTGCTTCAATCCGTATAAGGCTTTCTTCAATCTACAGACATGAGACTTCCTGTCTTCAACCTCAAATCCTTGAGGTTGCTTTATATACACTTCCTCTTCGATAACACCGTTTAGGAAAGCTATCTTCACGTCCATCTAGTGCAACTTCCACTTCATCTTAGCTGCAAGAGCTGTGATGGTCCTGATAGAAGTGTATCTGGCCATAAGAGCGAATGTCTCTTCATAGTGAATGCCTTCCTTCTGGGAAAAGCTATGAGTAGCAAATATTGCTTTATGTGAGATCGGAAGAGCGGTTCAGCAGGAATGCCGAGACCGATCTCGTAT
>CBVK0100043380.1:0-35797 GCA_900067695.1 Picea abies | reverse complement strand
CTCTGAAAACCTTTAGTTCTTTAATGTTTAAGTATATGGATTTATTTAACCCTTGCACTAAAGCTTCATACTCGACGATGTTATTAGTGCATTCAAATTCTAGTCTGCAAGACATGAAATTTTGTTTCCCCTTCAGATCAATGAGGATACACCCTGCTCCTGACCCTTCTTGCGATTTAGACCCATCAAAGTACAAGGTCCAAACTTGTGAGAAAAAACCATCAGCTTCTCCTTGCCTATTAACTTATTCCTCTCCCCTTATTTCCTCCGGGGTTTCCAACAAAGGTTCTTGACAGAAGAGGGTTTCTTTCACCGTTTTCGATACATTTTATTGAAAAGTCATTTCAGAGTTTTGAGCAAGAGGAACATCATATGAGAGAGGGGAGAAATTACCGAAATCAGAATCACAGGGGCAGTTGCCTAGCACGGGGAAGTTTGCCAACGAGGGTTCGTTGAGGGCTTCTAAATCAGTGACAGTATGTTTGAGATACCTTTCCATATCAATCCTAATCATGTTTGTGTGTCCCTTGAATGGCAACCAAAGGTGAGCCCCCTGTATGCTAAAGTAACCATTCAACTTCTAGGACCAATATCAACTAAGTAGCAATCCATAAGCTTCTAGTATATCTACTACAATGATGTCAATTACTTGAACAAATTTGGGGTGTGTGGCCATTCTGATCATAACATCCTTGAGTTCTCCAATAACTTCCACCTAGTTTATGTCCAGTTGTATCACATGTTTATCACTTTTGAGAGGGACAACATTTAATTTCTTGCAGATAGATAATGGCATAACATTAGAGGATGCCCCTGAGTCAACTAAACAACTATGGAGGTTTATGTTGAAGACTTCAAACGTTAAAATGAATGGTGGGACAAAAGGCTTTCCTTTTTTTTTATCTATAGAGCAAGCGTTCACATTTGGTTTTTTTTTTTTTGATTCATGGAGGCTAGATTTCCCCCCTGATTAATGGTTGTTATAGGAGTTTCTACTGAATTCAAGGCTTGTAACAAAAATTCCTTTTGCTGGGAAATCCTACACATGTCCATGACCGATACATTTGCTTTTAATATTTTTAAATATTCTACTATATTGTAGTCTAGCTTGGGTGATTCTCGTGTATGGATGTTTATAGGATTTCTTTGAGAGACAAAAGGTTCTTTTCGGTGATCGAACGTTCATTTTCCCCTTGAATTTTGGGCAATGGTAAGGTCATTTGAGACTGGCTGACCCCTACTTCACGTTTGCATAGCCAAAACCTCCGCAGGTGGTTCTTGAACCTAAAATATATCATCAAAAGGCATTGGCAAGTCAGGATCCCACATCAACAGGGTGTTTCTTCCAACATTTCAACTTATTCCTGATAAAAAATATTCATCGTTGAGCCTCTTTATTGCTTGTTAAGAGAAAAATCGTCTAGGAACCGATTGGCCATCAAATTCATGGCATGCACCCATTTTGGATAGTCTCTTTCATAATGTTTCTCTTGGTGATAGGTACAGAAAGATTCAAATGCTACATTTCCCAAGTCGATGCTTAAGTTGGCTGGGAGAGGTTCAATTGCTTTGAATGGTGGGTTTCTTTTAAAAAAGGGTTTATAGAGCCTTTGGCCTTGGTTTCCTTCCCCTTCACTTCTTTTCATGTCTACGATTTCATTTGACAACTTCTTTATCATCCATTGTAGGTCCTCTATGTATCCACTTCACTTTTCAGGCCCTTATTCCGTTTGTTTCTCTGGGGGTCTGGTCAACAAGAGTCCTCTCCTGGGTGGAGGTTGAATTTCCTTCTTAAATAGTGAGACTTGGCCCTCTTTACATCCCTTCATTTGGAATTCAATTGTTTTGGCTTCCTAGAAGTCCTCTCCTGGGTGGAGGTTGAATTTCCTTCTTAAATAGTGAGACTTGGCCCTCTTTACATCCCTTCATTTGGAATTCAATTGTTTTGGCTTCCTAGAAATTTTCAGCTAGGGTATGCTTGGAAGCCCTTTTTACAAACATGGAAATAGAAGCAGGGAGAGCATTAGCATATACTTCGATTTGCAACTCCTGAGTGGGTTTAGATTCGGTTTGAAATTTGTCCAGGATAGTGCTAAATCGTTGATTGAAGTCTTTAACCTTTTCTTTTGAACTGATGGCGGTGACAAACAATTCGTCCATTAAATCTCCTGTAGTTGTTTCTTCTGCAAATTTTTCTAAAAAATCTTTTTGAAACTTCCTCCAACTAGTTATGGACTCTACAGGCAAGTTAAAATACCATGTGGAGGATGAATTCTCAAAGCTATAGGGGAACAACCTGCATATTATGTATTCATGTTGGACATTCATCCGTCTAATAGCTATTATGAACTTTTTGATATGGTCCTTAGGCAATCCTAAGGTTTCAGGGTCAAATTTAGGGAGCAAATTTTTTGAATGTTGGGGGAGGTTATGTACGCGTCCGGGGATTTCTAGAGCATCTCTGGCCAACCAAGGTTGATTATTCTGAGGTGGGTTTAACTTTCTTCATTATGATCATTGTTATCCTTCATGTTGTCTGACTTCAAATCTGAGCGATCCGAGTTAAACCCTTCCTTTTCAGATTCAAAATTTTCGGGCTCAGAGTAGTTACCAGTTGGTGTTTTAGGGATTATATTAAGAGGTTGTTCGATCTCAGTGAGGGAGAAATATATCAGGTCTTGTACTATGTGAACAAAAACCTGGTTGGGGGTGTCAACCATTGGTTTGCTTACCTTTTTTCTATGAGGAAGTAATGGAGCTAAGGGTAATGATCCAATTTTTTGGGCATAAGCTCTTGTGATTCTTTTGAACTAGTTCAACTCCTCATGGGGAAGAGCGTAAAGTAGTTGAGGGAATAAATGTTATTCCTCTTGCTGGGGTGAGTTACGTGTTTCATGAGTACTTAGTGTATGTGGGATGTCTTGAGAATGAATATCCATGCATGCGGGATTTTTTGAATCTATAGGCTGTATGAAATATTATATAAAAAATATTATTAGCCATTCATTCATTCATGCCATCCTTCTAGCGCCAATTCTGTTGAGGGGTCCTAAATCCATTTAACTCAAAAAAAGGAACCAAACCCACCACCAAGGCCCAATTAGACTTTGCAACGTTTGATAGTGGAATGGTTCTCCAGATATTTCGATCCGGCCAAATAATCGATGGTATTTACATAGTGATTGACATGATATCTTCTTGTGAAAGTTCCTCCTTCAGTTTAAACGTTGTCTTTTTGTATTTTATTTTATATGGGTCTGATAAAAATATGTGTGCTAGTATAAAGTAGATGGTAAAAGGGGGAATCTTAACTACTGAATAAGGATGAGATACGGATAAATGTTGTGCTCAAGCATGCAGACAAGTATTTTCACACATGTGACAATACTAGTACTAATACCTCAACTTGCTGGTATTTCAATTATTGACTGATATACAGTTATCGAAAAAAAACATACATGCAATAAAATGGTGGAAAGAAAAATAGTTTCCTTAGCTCTAACATTCATCACACATTAACACAACGATTTTCCTTCGTCATTAGAGACAAGAACTACAAAAAATATTGAAACAAATAACTTATCAATAGATTCATAAACTCTTACTCATTAAAACATCCATTCATGAAATAAAGTCGGAAGTAATTCCTCCTCAAATCCAATCACACACGCCTTTGATGAAAAACATAATTTTTTCTCCGGTCCTAAACAAGACTTCTCAATTAAGGTAGTTCGGAAATAGTTCTTTACAATTCCAAAAATGAAGGTCTTTCCCAAAACCATTGACCATTTCTAAAAGGTCGATCCTCTTATTTATAGCGAAAAATTAACTAAAAATAACTATCAAAAGTGAAAGCTAAGTAAAACAAAACATCACCACATGGCGCTTCCATCTCTCTTTCTTCTAAGAGGCATCAAAAAGTTTCACTGAAGTGGATGACTCTTCTCATACTCTGACCATTTGACGAAGAGTTCCTCGCATATGTTGGCATACATGAATCTGTGTTGTTCCATTGAGGCCGAAATTATTCTTTAATTTCTACTGCCCGTGCCCGATACTTAACTATTTTGACACTTAACTATTGCACATCTGCTCGAGCCTTGATCAAGTGCTCCATGAGATATTGTACTTGACCTGGCGCCATGCTTGCCACCTTTTCTATCTCTGCAGTCCATGCTGAGTCTTGTTCTGCATGTTTCTTTACTATGTCATGCAAGTCGACAAAGTCTTTGGGTGATCCGAATTCTGGGAGGCCAATGTCTTTCATCTCTCGATTAATATTGACCCATCTCCTTTCGCAATCGACCCATTTTTCCTGAATCTCCCACCGAGGTTCCTAGGCCATTTTTACCCTGTATTCGACCACTTTCCTTATCTGATCTATGTTGTTATCCCTCAACACCTGAATGTTGCTCTCTTCAGTGTCTCGACCCTTTTGCACTGCATTGATGTAATCAATTTTTTCCACTTCTTGGTGAGCCTTCTCATACCACATTTCCACATCCTTGTAGGTCCCTAGCACCATAAGGGTGTCTTCTTGGAAGTTGGATATTCCTGCGGTGAAAAGGTGTTGTTTATTCATGAATTTGTCATAAGCGTCTTGGAACTCACTACTTAGAAACACCGTGGCTTGTGTCGAGTCCTGATAGTATTTTTCCAAATGGCGCAAATGATCCAACTCCTTTAGTGCAAAAACCAACTCTTCTTCATCTTTTCTTTCTCTATCCATGGTGGCATCTGTGATATCATTCCTTGTGCCGATAAGCTCGAACATCTTGGCGTGCTTTGTGCTGATCAATTTTTCCTTTGTGGTGATGAGAATCAGACTATCCAACGTAAGCCTCCTCTTCTCAGTGGTTCTCTTCATGATGGATTTTTTCTTTCGGTCATAGGAGATTTCTTGAATATCGACAACCTCATAAACAGGTTCGAGGATTTTTTGTTCTCCCCAAGTTAGAGTATTCCCGAGGCTCCCGACTGTGTATATCTATTCTAGGATGGGTTTTTGAACATCTTCCATATGTCTTGATGGCTCAGATTCCATTTTTTTCTCATCGACTGGTAAGGTATCGGCCAAAACTTAGGAACTGGGGACAGGTTCGATACTTACTTGGTAATCGACTGTTGAAATGTTGATTTCTTGTTGTGGAATTTCATCTTTCCGGATGCTTGGTCCTAGTTCATACCTCGAGCTGTCCATTGGGGTTCCTGGAGGGTCGAGTAGCTCAGTGTCTAACACACTTTCAACCTCATGCTCGCTCTGCGGGAGGATCTAAACTAGAGCATCGAGACCCGGGGTAGATTCTCCCTCAGGTTCTTTCTCCTCTATGATCTACACTGGAGTCACTAGGGACACCTATGAACTCTCCTCATCATCCTAGATGGTTATAAATTTGAACAAGGGATTTGGTACACTTTTTCTCCCTAATGTCCTCACTATCTTAGGTTGGGTTGAAATTTCCTTTGGTGATTTGATCTGTGGTGGTGAAACTTCAAGGTTTTATGAACTGGTGATTTCTTCAAGTCACATTAGCTCTAGGCCACTTGGTTCCCCTCTGCTTTCGATTGGGTCATCAACGAGAATCCTCGTCATTTATAATAGATCAGGATAATTTTGCAATTGATCAATGATTCTCTGTGCCCCTTTTAGCAAGAGTAATCCCCTTCTCTGTGCCTCTGTTGTCTCTTTCGATCTGATTTCTTCCCTCACTTTGAGGGCCTCTTGAGCCGAATTCTCTATTTTCTCCACCTGTTCATCCATGCTCACGGCCTTGAACCTAGTCATATTTGGGTTGGCCATTCTCTGTACCACCTTGTTCCATTCTTGGGAGCACTCTGTGAAAAAATTGTCCTCAAACTTATCATGAGTGTATGGCCAACAAGATGACGCCTGTGAAGCATGTTGGAGAACCAAACCTTTAGGGTCGTGCTTGTGGAATCGACCTGTCAGGAACCTGAATTCAAGTTGGCTCATCCCTTCTTGTTTGGCTTGAGCAGTATCCTTTACCAGATCAAACCCCACATGGAAACCATAGGGTATGAAAGCCCACTTCTTCTCCTTGACTAATGTGGCATTATAGCCCTGCATGATAGTTTGATAATAGATTTATCCCACAACGAGACGATATGGGACATGAGTGGGTAGGAGATGTGGTGCTCCGATGGCCCCAAACACCCTAATGTAGGTTGAGCGTTCATCTAAATACTAATGGCGTAACTTTTCTACCATTTTCTTGGCTATTGTGGATAATCTTGGGCATTCCTTGTTAAAAATAATAAAATGAATACGGGTGATGAATTCATTGCAGATGATTGCGTAAGATTTTTTAAACATGTTATCCCAGAGTATGATGAAATAAATGTGAACAGGGAGCTCTGTAACATGCCAGCTTAGATTCATGTCGGCGAAGATATTTCTTGCACAGATAACATCGAGAAAGTATGAGGCCATGTAGAAAGTGGGTACTTCCCCTTATTTCGGTGTCTGAGCCTGTTGTACACAGATGCTCAATTGTTTAGAAATTATCACTCCCCAGTTGAAGATGCTTCCAGAAATCACCACCATGTATGCCAAGGCATCCATGCTTTCAAAAACTTGGAGTAGTCCTTCTCTCCATACAGTTGGTATATGAAATCTATCAGATGGATGTATGGCTCCCTTAGGTTAACCGTCCCATACCAACCATTACTCCGGTTGGTAAACTTCTTGTCCTCCTTCCACCATGAGGCCCTCAACTGGTTGGTGTCATGGAATTCATAGAAATTCACCATGAATTCCATGTTTATCCATTCCTTTGGGTTGGGCCTGAGCTTGTAGTATTTATGGACTTCTCCTGGGAGGAAAAATCTAACACACTCACCATTCTCATCATTGATCAAGCACTTCTTCTCATCCGTATGGTCGATTAGCCATTTCAAAACCTCTATGAAAGAGAAAACTGTGGTTTTTCTGGCCACCATGTGTAAATATGTCCGTTGGATGTTCGGGAACACCAGGTCATCAAGCACCCTTACGTTCGTGTTGTTGTGTGGGATACAATCCGGGTATTCTTCCTGGTTAATTCTGTTGAAGAGGTCCCCCCACTATGGGAGCATTGCTTTGGATCTGGTGCTTGGTTCTATATCACCGAAGGTTGGAGGATGGACACAAGCTTTCTTTGTTGATGTTTTAATGACAGGCTTCACCCGGGGAGCGTAATCCAACTTCCTCGTGGTCCCCATAGAAGAAAATTCACTTGTTTCATCTTCTTTTAGCTTGGGTTCCCTCGAGGAGCGTCTGGTGGTTGGATTTATCAGCAAAATCTTACCTACAGCTAGAACATAGTTTAGAGATTGTGCAAGAAAATTGGATGCATATATAAATTACGACCAATGAATTGAAAAACTAGAACACATACCTCTATAGCTTGTTTAACCTAGTTTTGATAATATGAGGGTCAGTACAGTATCAGACTCTCACTTTTCTCCTTTGGATGCTTTGGAATTAAATTTATGTGCATAATGAATTTGTTCAAAAACGTTCTAGAGATTTAAATAGGGATGAAAATACCTTGTCACATCAACCATTCAATTCGATTTATGAGTGTAATTTCATTAAATCTTCCACTAGATCTTCAAAGATGTTTAAAATTAAATTCATCATTTGTTGATGGCATAGGCGCGGGTTGTAATGTGCTCTTTCGACGATTTCAAATTTCTATTGTTTAATCGGTGCATGAAGTAGAAAGAAATGTGGGATCAAGCATTAACTGGTTTATTAAATGTCCAAATCTGATCGTATCTTATGCCAAAAACATCCCATCATTTCTCTAGTCTAGTTGGTGAGTCGGGGATCAGTGTTTTGCTTCGAGCACTTTTCGTTGATAACTTCTTGCAAAATCTCTGATGCTGATCGATCTTTCATACAGGGCTAACGTGGAGAAGTTGACCTGGAGGTGTGACTAGGGAACATGAAGCCTTAAGATGACTCAAGATGAAACTAGGTCATATGACACTCTTACATGATAAATCCAAGTGGCACTCAAGACCGACGTCTCTATTTATTTGTGTTAGTCGGAATCGAGACTTTCTTTAAGCTATATGTTCTAAAACCCCATCTTATCTTGCCGATGCCAAAAAATATCAAGGATCGATGATCGACGATAAACCTACCCAAGTGATCTTAGATAGACTCTCTCGAAAAAGTCTCGATGCCGAAAACTCATCGGGGATTGGTGATATGTTTGTTGCAAACAAAATGCTTGTTTTAACTTTTGTAGATTTCCTCAACCTTGATAAAGCGCATCAAACATCGGCTATCAATGATTTATTATGTCTTTTGTCAATGTCTATTCTTCTCGTATTTTGCTGATGCTGAAGGGGATCGACTATCTATTGAAACTTCATTCATATAACTTACGCAAACCAACTCCACCTTCTTCTGATGCCGATGGGGATCGACGTTTGATGACTATTGTAACTGTGTGGTCCCTTTACTTGCTTGAATTTTTCCGACGTCGAACCTGAGTGCATTAGGTGTAGTGTTAGCTATCGATTCTTAATTCAGGTGTCAAGTTCTTTTATACATGAGGTTTATTTTAACAAGTTCAAACACATCCAATTCGATCAATAAGATTCATGAAAACAAAAAAAATTAAACAACCCCCCAAAGTGAAATCGATTTAGACAGTAAAACAAAACAAGTGGTACACAAAAAGTGATAAAATTTCATAAGCCTTTTAGGGTGTGTTGAGAGCTCAACAAGATGATTGGGAATTGAAGATACCAGCAATACTATGGGCATGTAGGACCACATGTAAAAATATGATAGGACAAACACCATTCATATTGGTGTAGGGGTAGGAAGCAGTAGTACCATTATAATTTTTGGTACTTAGTCTACATGTAGCAACAATTACCAACATGAAAGAAAGGGGAAAAATACATGAAAGGTTAAGTCAACTAATGGAAATGGAAGAATACATGATTTTGACAGGATTTCACTAGGAAGTACAAAAGAAATAAACAAATCCTAGCATGACAAACATATTAAAAATAATATTTTTAAGGAGGGAGACCTAGTTTTTCTCTATGACAATTTTTTTTTCCAACACCTTGGTAAGTTTAGAATGCATTGGTTAGGGCCATATGAAGTAAATACTGTCACATATGGGGGATGTGTACAACTAAAAGACTTGGGAGGAACACAACTAAAAGCAATGATCAACGATAGTCGAATGAAACTATACAGGGACAATCATTCGACTTACTAACCCTTAAAAGTTGCAGCGCAATAAGAAAGGTATGTATATAGTGTACTATAGTAGAGATTAGGAAATAAAACTAAGAAAGGTATGTATATAGTGTACTATAGTAGAGATTAGGAAATAAAACTCATAAAAAGGAAGACAAAAGTAGAAAAAGGAGAAAAATGAAGAAAAAAGTAGAAAAGAAAGAAAATAAAAAATACGAGGAAATATCGCGCGTAATAGATAGTAGAATCGATGCGACAAAGAGAAAAAGTGACCACGGACAACATACGGTTGACATGAAGAAAGCACTCCTCACTAAGGAAAAAGTCACAGTGGAAACGTACGACGCACCGAAAAAGTGAAACACACTAGAATAGGGGCCAACAGTTAGGAAAGTAAAAAACAACCCATCAAGGTAAAAAGGCGTAAATTGGGAATTTTTGAAACTGAAGGAAGTGTTCTCGAAAATATTCAATGTAGTAATAACAACCAAAGAATATTCTCCAAGAATATTCAAGGCATTTATGATGCCCTCTATATAAAATAAAAATGCGGGCCAAACAAGACTTATTGTGCATTTGAAAACCTGTGAAGCTAAGGAGCACGAAGATGAAAGGTGAACAAACAAGGTTGGAGATCATAGAAGCCAAATCTCAATCAGAGAACCAAGAACTACCCAAGATGGCACCCCCAAAGTTCGGTGCACCAAGCCAAACAACATAGAAAACACACAACAACCATAGGTCACCGTAGGAAACTGCAGAGGAGGAGTAATTTACACAAAGAGAGGGAATTGTCGATGTTGACACAATTCCCTTGCTGCATGATGAACCAGTGAGCACCACACTGGTGGAGGAAGAAGAGCAGGCCCTGATGAAAACCAATATGGATATCAATTTGCACGACAGTGCGTAGGGACACAAACCTTCAGCTATAGGAAACCCACTACAACCTTCCAGGGCTGAAGCAATCCATAGAATGAATAGCAGGGACAATGATAAGACATAGTATGACAAGCCAAGACCATAACCTGTGGTGGGGTCCATGCAACAGGAGGATGTACAGATTGAAGATATCAGAGAGAAACAATAGTCGGGTGGGGAAGACAAAGAACCAAAGGATGGGACCTCTAGCATGCCGATGAAGAGAAAGGGGAAAAAACCCATCACACGGTCCCCATGCAAGCAGGTTGACGCCTCGATCTTCTTACCACACATTCCAGAGGGGGTGTAGGCCATGACAAACTTACTAGGCTGTGTCAAAATATTGTGGTACATAGACCATGATGTGTATGACACCAACAATTTCCCAGAATTTGTGCAACAGGTGTACATGGAGAGTCTAGGCACATGTCCATTGAGAGACCCAATACTACAGCCAAAGAAATGGGTGACATGATTGTCTAACAAATGAATTCTCAACTTGATGGAAATTACCCACTTTAGAAGGGAAAAAGCTATGAACAACTGCATCGAGTAGTTGTTGGCGGTTCTCCATGGGGGATTTTTGTGGTTAGAAGAACTAGTATCCATAGACGTATAACTAATTGCATTCATCAAAGGCCTTCCATCAAATGGTGAGAAGCCCGTGCAATACCTGGATGACAAAACCAAGGAAAATGATCTCGCATAAGAGAGGAAGAAAACATATGGGACTGAAAGAGACTCACAAAGAATAATTATAAATCATATCAGTGACGCATCCACCAATATGGAAACCAAGCTAATGGAATGCAAGATACTTCAAAAATGCCACAAGGAGGAGGGCCCTACAAGGTTTTTTGCAGCAACAACATAGTGCACAAATGAAATTATGCTCAGTTGGGCGCCATACTTACTAAACTTGTTCCTAGATGAATGAAATGATGCACAAGACTTGGGGACAAAGTTCCACTACTCTTGGTTAATGATTTTGATAACACTAATTCACTGGAAAGAGCCTCCCTACCTGTACTTCTGTGATAGAGTAGGATGTTGTCGCAGAACATGATACACGTCTATGGGAAGCACTTCGGACCCCAAGTGAAGAAGTGGCATTGCCATCACCTTTTCTCGGTATCTCAATGACATAAAATACAACATAAATAACACTTGGAGGATCACTTCGGAAGTGTTCGTGAAATATCAAGGGGTAGCCAAATTTAGGGCTACACGACACAACATGTGGATCCAAGNTCAAGGGGTAGCCAAATTTAGGGCTACACGACACAACATGTGGATCCAAGCGTGCATGGAACTAGAGAAAAAATGGCTTCAACTTCTCTTTTGCATTAAGGAAGAGGAAGTTGAAATGATGATGAGAGACTGGCAATATGACTGGCAGATCCCAATCATCACCAAGAATATGCCTAAGGGAAAAGAGGTAGAAGTAGGGTCATCCAAGACATATGTAGGGGGCAGGAAAACAACCAAGAAATCATCACAACAAGGGAATCTTGGTAAAAATACAGTAACACAGAAGAAGGAGAGCGCTCCAAAAAAGGATGTGGAGACAAGAAAGAAAGAAAATGACCCCGTGCAGGAAGAACAAGGAAGGGGGGACACACCAGAGAAAGAAAGAAAATGACCCCGTGCAGGAAGAACAAGGAAGGGGGGACACACCAACATAGGAAACCCCATCAACATCCACTCCATAAGAGACAGGGCCACCCAAGTGGCCAATCATACACACAGGTGGGCCACACCAAAAGCCAAATCCCATAAGAAAATCCAAGAATACATAATTACCAAGGATGATTCCGATATTGCAGAAGAGAGGGTACAAGATTACACAATTGACGAGTTAGAAGAGGCCAAGAACCAAAGAGGAAGGATAATAAACGAGCTGGATGAAATTAAGAAGGTATTGGAAAGGATACAAGCAATGTAGAGGAAATAAAGGGGAACAAAGCCGATCCCCCGAGCAATAGAAGCTGGGGACATGAGCGCATAGAACAAAGAAGCCACCATCCAGACCGCAGCACCAGAAAGTCCAAGTTTCCAGATAACAACAAAAATGTTGCAGGTTGACGAGGCCATAGCTCAAGTGCCACTCAAAGACTTGGTGCAGGTACAATTGGTACTATCTCAAATACCAACATAGGCATTGTACAAACTGCAAGTCAGTGTCCTGTAAGAACTGCAATCACGAGCTAGAACATACGCGACATAATTGCAAACAACTAAAAATGGAAAGGAGGCACTAGAAATGGTGGTAGAGAAGGTAAATATGGAGAAACAAGAGGAGAAGAAACATACAGATAACTTAGAGTAGAAGATGAAGGAATTCTTCAATCTAGACAACACGCAGGCAACCACGAGTGATGCAGAAGAACAAATTCAAATAATTGTGCAAACACTCAAAAACTACAAAAAGGAGTTGAAGATCGCAAAGAAAAATTGACACCCACCACCCCTCCTAAAGTCACATCCAAAAGGGAACAACATGCATATTTTCAAGTGGAAATAATCGAGAATGAAGCTCAAAAGGTCACACAACTATTTGACAACACTGCAAAACTATGGATGAAGTTCGAGGAAGATGATAAGGTCCAACAATTATACCAACAAGAGGAGGAAATCAACACCGAAATCCAGGATCTGAAGTAGCGAAAAAATTCCATGAGCATCACAAAGAGGTTGAAGGGCATGCATGATATGAAGACCCCACAGATATAATTGAAGACTGCACAGAATAACAAGCAGGCTAGTAAAGCCCAGTTAGAACCTCTCTAGGGGAAAGCAACGCAAATAATTGTGGAACTAGAGGAGTAGAAGACAAGAATGGCTCAGAATCATGCTAAGAGCGCAAAATCTATCAAGGAACATATCAGAGTGCAGAGGGTAGAAGAGATTATAGAAAAATCTATGTAGGTGAGAGAAAAAGAGGAAGAGCTAGAAGGAAAATTTCACAGCTTGGAAGAGGCTATTCAGGGAGCACACATCACTTGAGTGGCTTAGGATGAGCCACATGTCAGTGTTGGGGGCCTGTTGGGTGTAGGCCTATTTTGAGGAAATACCTAGTTTTGGAATGAAATACCTAATTTTGGAGCACACGCAACAAGTCACAAGAAAGAAACATGGAGAAAAAGAAGGAAAAGCATCATGCAAGAGGAAAAGACACGTGGAGAGGAGACAAGAAAGCCTAACCATATTAGGTTTAGGGTTTTTGATATGGATTGTAATGTCTATAAGCTTGTAAAATAGTATAATTAAGAACCAAAGAGGTCTAGGCCGGGGTTGGGTTTTTGTGGAGTAGTTGATCCGAGGGAATGTCGATTGTATTGAGGTTGTAGAAGAGTCATGTAAGGTATATTTTAAGGGTTAGGTCACAGGATGAGGAGCCTAGTGTGATCTAGTATTCTTCACAAAGGTCTCTTAAACTCATCATGATTGTGTCATTGAAGATATAATACACGCAACACCATATTTTGCAGCAGACTAAATAAAAGAACAAAGAAGCCAAATCTTTGTGGATGTATCCCAAGAGGGGGTGAACCATAGTAAAACTTGTGTTCCGTGTGATGGTTCTTGAATGTTTAATTTATGTCAACAATTAATTTATGAATGAATGAATAACTATGTGTATTAGCATGCATGCATAAGGCTAAAAGATGAATGAATCTTAGAAATACTTTAATCAAGAACAAGTTTAATGCATAAAGAAAGATAGAATACCCTCCCATATCCCCACTCATTCTTAGACTACAAACACATGGGTATTGAAGTCACCCATAGAGTTAGCTCAGGTGAGACTGCGATGTGCACTATGCGTGCAACGTTTCCTTATGGTTTACCAGGAGGGCCGATAGTTTTATAGGGTTTTGTTGGAAACCTGTTCATATTTGAACCCGGGTCAACCCAAGAAGAAGAGAAAAAGAGAGATCCAACCAACATCACCCATAAGCTAAAGGACATGAAATCCAAGCGTATAATCCTAGATGGAGTGAAGGATCACTTGATCCCTCATTTATCGAGAAAGAACTCATCCAAGGATATGTGGGAGGATATGAAGAGTTTGTTTTAGAGTCAGAATGAGGATCACAAGATGGCGATGAGAGAGAATATCAATGATACTAAGATGACATGATCATACATGGTGACGAATTATCTCACCTAGATTCGACGGGTTCGAGATGAACTGAAAAAATTGGCGAAGCAGTATATGACTCAAAGATGGTGAGGAAGAAACTCAAAGGCTTCACAAAGGAGTGAAAATCGTTAATCAAAGGGGTCATGGCATGAGAGAAGTTCTCTGATTGGTTAATATTGTGAGATGAATTCGTTCAGGAGGAACTTTGATATGGAGAGCTTAATTGAGGTAGGTACAAGAAGGATGATGAGAACATTTCTCTTTCTAGCCAAGTAAAGAAGGTCAAGTTCAAGAAGTTTGTCAATGGGGAGTCTACCTCTCTATATGGCAAGAAGAAGGACACAAGGAAATTTAAGTTATATGCATGTCACAAGTTTGGGCACTATGCAGTTATATGCATGTCACAAGTTTGGGCACTATGCAGGTCAATTTTTGAACAAGAAGAAGGGTGGAAATGAGACGCAACCAGAGGTAGTTGCATTGGAAAAAGGCTCAAAGGGATGAATTTTCAAAGAATTTTTAAAATTCAGAGTTCTTACTCATTTCCCAGACTACCTTGGGCACCATATCAACCAATGCATGGTTGATAGATAGTGGATCAACATGTCATATGATAGGAGCATGAGAGGTGTTCGAGAGCTTCACCGATTCTGACTCAGATATGTATGTGGAACTTGGTATGGGGACCAAGCATGCAGTGTAGGGTGGAATAATTCCATTCCAGATGGATTCAATAAGTGTGTTGAGAGTGAAAAATGTGATATGGGTTTCATAACTTAGGAGGAGTGTGATTTCAATATATGCGTTTGAGAAGAAGGGGTATGAGGTATTTTTCCAGCATGGAAATGCACTGATCATGTCCAGAGGATCTAGCTCAAACACAACAACTGTTTTTGGAATTAGAGAGAGAAAATTGTATAGGATAAAGAGTCAGCCTATGCGAGCTAAGGCAAGCAACAACAAAGCAACATAGAACAAGGAGAAAGCAACTCTAAAGGTTGAGAAACTCAGAGGGAGTAAACCTTCAGGTTCCAATTCTATCTGGAAGAATCCATGGTATGAAATGGCCATGTAGGATGCTTAGGAGCAGGAGGATTCTAGGAACATGACCATAGGAAAGTGTTTGCATAAAGGTTTGAGCGAGATGGCTGAGATAAATTTCGTGTAAGAGGGAGAAACCAAACAAGTGGATTGGAGAGCATGCATGGTAGCAGATCTGATAGAGAAGATAGAGCCACCTACAGGTGGTAGAATTACCTTCATTGCTAAGAGGGAGTGTTGATGTATCAACATTGGACATGTACTTCCACATAGGATCGATGTCTAGCATGTGGAAGTCTTCCTTGTAACCTCTCAAAAAACCTTAGGAAGTTCACTTTATGTGTAATTATTAAAGTGAATGCACTTTTAGATTAATGTGAGATTAATTAAGTTAAATGCATAAGTTTGTTGGAATTAGTAACTTAAGTGAGTTGATTAAGTCCTTACCCTTAGATATAAAGTGAAAGTGAGATTAGATCTCAACCATTGATCACTTTAGAGGAGATCTGGGGTTTTGGAATTGGGGTTAACTCAATGTAATAAAATACAACCTAGGTGAGAGGATGCGACACACACTGAGAGAGAGTGAAGAGATTTCATTGAGTGGGTGAAAAGAGTTCATCCAAGTGTGAGTGGAAAGGTATGAGAAAAGGTGTAAAGGGGTATAAAGGGAAATAAAAACCAAGTGGGATAATCTATTTGTTGTAGCATTGTATTCCTCTGATGGGATATTATCCCAAGAGGGGAGCCCATGGTTTATAATAACAAATCAAACTTAGATCTAGTTTTCCCTTCAAGGTTTTTCTAGGGGTGTTTACCCAAATATATTGTGCAAATTTGTTATGTTTTTTGTTTTAATGCTTCCTCTAATGTTTCATTGATAACCTAGCTATGCTAATAATTAATAAAGTGATTTTGTTTGGTATATTAGTTGAGTGTTGGGTTTTTAGTTAAATCAACACTTGACAACTTCTCTAGGTTTCCCGGTGTCCTATTGAGCCTGATCGAGTTTTCTAGGATGCTTGGTGGCTATGATGAGCTGACTGTCTTGCTGGAGGCTTGTCTCTGCCGACTTCTATGTTGGCGGGTGTTGGTCTAGTGGCCTATGCCCTACCGACGACTACTATTGCTACAATGATGACCACTACTCCTTTCCCTCCTGAAGCTCCTATGAAATTCTCCACTTCCTCTGTGGCTTTGCATGACCTAGTTGGTGGTTCCTTGTTTACACCCAAATCCCTACTCCATACATTCCACTGTTCTACTCTCATATTGCCCATGACCTTTTCCCTTGAATTCCTCTGTGTGTAGATGTTCCTTATCGGTTGCACAACCAACCTCATGCCTACGGTTGTATCTATGTTAGGATATTCTCCATCATTCCACATGCGGATCTATCTGCAGTAACTTGTGACTGCTCACTTAGCCCACAACTCAATACTTAATAATACACCTAATCATTGCTGGCTACTCCACGACCAGACCTAGTCATTTCTCTTCTGCTCACGCGGATCTATTCATGTTATTCTCTTCAAAAACTAAGACTACGACTGCAAATTTTTCTCTCATAGCTCACAGATCTGTTGTCTAGCCTCCACATCCTCTGCAAACAACTCGATCTCAACCTAACATGCACCTAGCTTTAGCTGCTAGCCCGTATGACCCTTCTGCATCCAATATGTATGGCAATACAAAATACAATGAATGTACAGTTTGTACGATGTTCATATGGCCATTCGATTCCATTTTTTTGTCATTTTTCTGCATACCTTTAATGAGACAAAAAACAATCTCCTACGGTGAAAAAAATAATGATTCATGCAAATCTAGTTTTCCCTCAAAGTGTTAGCTCTGATACCATGTCAAATTCTCTTTAACCAAACACCTACAATTAATTTTGAATAAAATTAATTATTGAATAAAATGAAGACTAAGTTATTGTTGGCCCTTGACCAAGTTTTGAAGAGTACTTGGTCATACTTGACCACTTTTGGGGACTGCGACAGCTTGCCAAAGATGGAGTGCAACACGAAGTGGAAATTAAGGAAGCAAGACCTACTTTTAGGTCCATTTTAAGGTTTTGGGTTGATGTAACGGGAAAGGGATGTCGGCCCGTGGGTCTACCCACATTTAGGCCCATTTTGTAATCTATAAATAGATAGGCAATGTAAGAAATAGGTTTACATCATTAACGGTCATAGGGATGACGAAAATAATGTGTAACACTCGGGATGAGTTACAGGTGAGTGTTGGGGGCCTGTTAGCCCTTGACCAAGTTTTGAAGAGTACTTGGTCATACTTGACCACTTTTGGGGATTGCGATAGCTTGCCAAAGATGGAGCACAACGCGAAGTGGAAATTAAGGAAGCAAGACCTATTTTTATGTCCATTTTAGGGTTTTGGGTTGATGTAATGGGAAAGGGATGTCGACCCATGGGTCTACCCACGTTGAGGCCCATTTTGTAATCTATAAATAGATAGGCAATGTGAGAAATAAGCAAAGTTTTTTGCTTAGTGCAAGGAAGAGGGATGTATGCGATGTAAGCTAAGTTCTAATATATTTTGTAAGTGCTATGTGCATGATTGTAAGAGTCTTGCAGAGCTAAGTGTAAGTCGTTGTAAGGAGTTGTGGAAATTTTGGTGTTGTAGCACAAGGAAGAAGGATTTAGCAAGATGCACAGACCTTATGTCCTGTGTGAAGTAAGGATCATTGAAGCTCCATGCTATAACTGCTTGACCAAGATAATATAAAGAAGACTTTGTGGATGTATCCCCAGGGTGGGGGTGAACCATGGTAGCTGTGTGTATAATGGTTTGTGCTTCGCTCTTATGTATTTATCTATTTCTTGGCTAAGTGCTTGATGTGATTAAGTAGATATAGTTATGCTTTGTGTTGTTGATGAATGAATGAACATTAGATCTGATATATGATATGCTTAGTGCTTGATCAGTTGAATCTAACATATATTTCTTTAGATAATTACTGAATCATTCTTAGTATAAGTATTCACTGCGATGCTCTGTGAATTCTGCGAAGTATATTAATGAGTATGTTAAGGAATAACGTATGCTAAGTGCGCTGTAAGAAAGATAACCACATATCTGTGTCCCAGCTAAGGTTGCAGACACCTAATTCCTGCAACCACCCCTGCCTCTACCTCGGGTGAGACTTCATCTACTTCGCAGGTGTTGACGAAAGGGCCAATAGTTAGGGCTTTGTTGGTGCACTCTTGAGCATTGAACCCTGGGTCTGCCCCTGTGCTAACACTCCTCATCTTTTGGGTTTTCAGGCATATTGACCCAAGAAGGGATTGTACCTCATTTCATAGTAATAAGGGGATAAATTCCCAAAGGTAGATTGTATCTTCTATAAAAGAATAAGAAACTTATGCTGAAAAGAAAGTGGATACAACAGATGAGGACCATCAAAATTCGGTCCAACTTGAGCTCTACCTACTCAATGCTCGCTCCGGTCCTAAATTGCAAACGCTAAATCTTGAAACCTTATAAAGGGGACTAGAAAATTACAAATAAATGAAAGTAGGGATTGGAAAGAAGGCTAAAAAGGGGTCTAGGAAAAATAACAACTAAATAGTTGGTAACTCAAGAGAAAGTGCACCCTCTACAATGGCACCCATAAATGAGATAATATGAGCAGTTGCATGTCAAGAAACTCCATGCCCAGAAGTCACACCCCCATCCACCTCATACTCTTAAAATGACTTAGAGAGAAACATCTTTGGAAACACTCCTTGATTTGGGAAATTATTTACCCAATAGGTCACCATGACAACCCTCCCATACTTAAATTTGGCAAGTTGTATAAGGTCTTTGAGAATTTGTTTATTTTGAAAAGGGTGGTTTTGATGCACATGTTTGGGTGTTTATTTTATTAGATATGGCTTACTTGGCATGATACTTGTGACTTGTGGACCCTTGGAGGGCGAATTTGTTTGTCTTTGAAGGGCCTTTTGAGGTGAAAGTCTTTTTGTGGAGGCACAAGGTTGATTGGACCTTCACAGGGGCATGAATCCCACGGGTTGGATGATGTACCCCCCTCTCATTTGACACATGGGAGGATAAAACTTTCCTTTGGAGTCACTTGGAGACCATGTGATTATCATATTCTAGCCCCTTGCACCCCAACATTGGCCTTTGAAGGCCTAAGGCATAATCTTCTAGGCCCTAGATGTCAAATGGGCTTAGGGTTTTTAATGGAGTTGTCATGGTTGATGGTGATATGATATGGTTTGATGGAGAGAGAGAAACTTGGCATGCACTAGATCACTTGGTGTCAGGGCACATGGCCTTTGGAGACCCAACGATCTTCACCAAAGGGCTTAACATCTCTCTTGGAGGCCTAACATCATCCTTTAGGGAATGACATCACCCCTAAAAGGGGAAATTGCTTTATGTATTTGTAATTTTAAGTTGTAAAGGACAAATAGGGAGGGTCAACCTCTTTAATTTGATGTTGACATTTGGAAAAGTGGACACATTGGTTTTTAGTGATCTTGTATAAATAAAGGTCATTTTCATTTCATTTGGACATAACTCTCACTTGAGAATTACATAACATTGGCTAAAGTTTTCTCCCTATTTGGGAATTTTTCTCTATCTCTCTCTTTTGGTGCATTTTGCATGCTATTTCTTGTCTTTTGGTGAATAAAATCTAGGTGCTATCTCTTGGATACTTTATTCTTGGTATTTTGGTGGAATATTCTTGATAAGGAAGGGTTTCTTCATGCTTTTCTTGGAATTGGTAAGGAAATTCTACATTAATTGTGTTGTTTTCTTCTTGTTTCAAGGTAAATTTGTATAAACCCTTCGAAGATTATAAGGGCATACAACATCTATTAAGATCTACTTTTTTATCATTGAATAATCTACTTTGCAAAGGTTGCTACAAGGAGTATAAGAGCTTACAGCCTTGTAGACTTACCTTGTTAGGTTTTTTTTTCTCTAGGGAGTAAAAGGGCTTACACCCATAGAGAAGTAACAAACCCTAGATCTTACACAAGTTAATCCATTAACCCAACTGATAAGGTGCTAATAAACTTGCATTGGAGACATAATATGGTTGCATTGGTATATGTGAAATATTGAGATATTGCAATTGTTTAAGTTGGATTTGATTCTACATGGTATAAGCCTTCTTGTGCCCTAGGGGAATCTTGATTGGCCTAGTAATTCTCTTTGTTGTTACACATTAATTCTAGATCCTTTAGGGCCATGGAAAAATCATATTGCCTTCATCTATTTCCCACTATTCTACCACTAAAATTCACTTGCAAGATGCCATCATTAAACTACTTGTTGTTGGATGTCTTTTGGGTGGATTATTTTATGATTTTAGTGGCTAGAAGTTGTTGATGTAAATTTTTTTTTATAAAACCATTAGGTTGTTATAAAAAATTGTCTATAACATCACATAACAACCCCCTAATCACCAACAAAGTCTTTCTTTAATCATTGGAATTTTGACTAGTTATTGCTAGCTTTATTTCTGATATCTTGTATCAGATTTTGGATGGTTAAATTTGTAGATATTAACACAATTCATTGATCATATATATATTTATATACTACTACAATTTTGTACAACACTGATTCTTTCTTGATTCCCCTTGATTAAAGGCTTGGTATATCATCTTTTGTCTTGTTCCAGGCAGGTCTAACATTCTTTTGTAGGTATCTAACACTTGGAAACCATTCACCTTTTTTATAAGACTCATTATAAAGTCTTTCTTCATCTCCAAACTTGACCTATATGGGTTCTCATTCATCATCATCTCAATTTCCATATTAATCCCCCTAGGGTCACTAGGATTCCCCCCTTGTGATGATTGCATCATCACTAAAGTGAGTGGAGTGTCTATCTAAGGTGACAGTGGGTAGGTACTACCATAGTTGTCTCACCTTGGTGGTTTGGCTTGGGATTTGCCTAATCTACAATATGTGTGATAACACAACCTATCTCCTCCATGTGGATGAAATTGTCAACACCATCATAGAACTTGGTGAAAAGGTTGAAGAATTGATTATTGTATGAAATTTGTTAAGGTTACTCCCCTTAAGATTTGATGTCAAAGTTTTCACCGTTGAAGAAATAAAGGAAATTGATTCATTAACAATTGATGAATTGCATGGGATCCTCAGGACATATGAAATGAAGATAGATAAATAAAATCCATCAAAGAAAGAATCAACCTTCAAAGCCTCAAGTAAGACAAAGGAAAGAGAGCATGAATCAAGTGATAGCTTCAAAAATGAATTAGATGCAGAGGAAGAATTTTTTTTTAAGAAAACTCAAAAAGGGATCTGGAAAATACAAAGGTAAGTTTCCCTTTAAATGCTTTAATTGTGGAAAAGTAAGACATTGGTTGATAAATGTCCATGTGAAAAGGATGAAATTAGTGATGATGAAGAAAATCATAATGTAAAGAAAGGGAGAAAACCTCATCACCACAAAAATGAAGGCATGAAAAGAAGAAAAAATCTTATATGAAGAAGAATAATCTCTACTCAAAATGGGTTAGTGACTCGTCTGAAGAAAGTAGTGAAAGCAATTTTGATAGTGAAAGAGAAGAAAATATTATCATGGCCACAAAAAGAAAGATTGGTGAAGACAAAGGGAAATAAATGATGGATCTAGAAGAAGAAGAAAATGATAAAATAGATGGGGAAGTGGATCTTGAAGAACTCGTGTGTCCCTTAAGTGAAATAAAGAAGATTAGGAAAAATAATTTGAAACAAAAGGAGCAGCTGAAAAAATATGAAGAAGAGGATCATGATTCAAAATATTAAATGTCATAAAGTGTTGAAGAAAAAGAAAATACTATTATGAACCTAAAGGTTCAATTAGAATAAGCAATAAGGATGGATGAAGATGTGAGAGTCTAGTTGAAGAAAAAGGAAGAAAATTACGAAGAGCTAGAATATGAAATTGTTTCCTTAAGAAAGTAATTGGAGAAAACAATTATTAAGTTGAATAAAATCTTGAAATTTGAAAAGAGTATTGAAAACTTAGATAATATCATCACTTGTCAAAGGTATCCATTAACTAAGAAAGAAATTGGATATGATGTTGTTGTTTCCTCCCTACCTACACCTATTTCTACAACCAGGGAAGTTTTATTTGTTGCAAGTGGAGTTCAGATCGATTTTCCAGAAGAAAAACCTACTATTGATTGTGCCAAATAGATTAATGAGTTGTATGTTCCTCACATGGAAAAAATTGAGCATACATATGGCATTGTTGTTGATATGTCAGGTTGTTCTACTCTTGTAAGTGAAACTAACCCTAATCCTACTTCCTCTGATCATCCTCACCATACAAATTGAAGGAATGGAACTCAAACTTTAAAATATTTTGAAAAGAGACGTGAAAGATGATGTAGCCAATAAAATTTGATTCATTCACAAGATATACAAACCATGCAAACACACGAGAATAAAAAATAACTATCTTGTATTCCTTCTCCATCCTAATTATTACAATGGAAGTTCAACCCCTTAAAACTACTATCTGAGATTTTTGAAAATAACTAATTTTAGAAAATTCTCGCATGAATCTAAAACTGACCAATAACTAAAAGATAGCTAAAGAGACACTATTTTTCAACTCGCTTTTCTAATTAGGTGCATAAACTAAGAGATAATTGATAATTACTAATTTAAAAATTCTCGTAAAAACACTAAAATCCCAATTTGAGGCCTTATATGAAGGAATTTGGCCCCGAAAAAGTGTCGAAACAATGTCCAATCTACCTATATAATTTCAACCCAAACAGATAACCGAGTCAAAAGTTATGGCCCTCGGAAATTCGTGCATCAAAACACATAATTGTGGACCAATGTCAACTACTAGGATAGATTGTGGTTGGATTGATGGATAGTCATGGAATCATTTGACCACATGTTTGAGGACTTCATATCATTGTGTATCATCAGTTGTACAATCATGTATCTTTCCTCTTACTTATTGATGATTTTCTTAGAAGTGGTCGATCGAGGATTGACCCGACATGACAGTCAACTAGAGTTTCAACTGAGTGCTTAAAAATAAACACAAGTTCAAGGGGAGCATACCTTTTCCATTGATGTCAAAGGGGGATACTTGCATATAGGGGGAGAAATATCATTATTCATGGAGGAGTTGTAGACAGGGAGAGAGTTGTAGATAAGGGGGTAATTCTTTCTATGCATGGTGGACTATGTGTTTCATTGCAGGATTTCCATCAATGACAAATGGGGATATTGTTGGAATTATTGTCAATGATTTCAAAGGATTGATGATTCCATTAATTTCATATTATGGAATTACAATACACACAAAATTTCCAATATTGATTTATATATATAGGTCTACAAGTATATTAAAAACGGATGCATGTGAAAAAGTAAAAATTTAAATGGTGGTTTCAAACCCATGGGTTTGGGGCATTTTCCCATGGTTTAGGATATTTTCCCATGGTATTTGGGATATTTTCCCATGTTATTGAGAATCAATTATTTAATTAATGGAAATGTCCCTTGATGAAGGGTTATGAAAAAGTATAAAAAGAGAAAGCATTGTGAGAAAGTGAATGTGTGAAAAATATATGAGCAAAGATTGAATTGTGAAATCTGTTTCAGGTCATCTTGGAATTTTCGCAATAAAAAAATTTCTATGAAATTTCAGACCCTAATATTTTTTAGAGACAAACAATAGATCTTGGTGTACATGTGGTAAAAATATTATATTTCATTTCTTTATACTTTTAGAGATATTCCCTATGGAAATTAGGGTTTCTAAATGCTCCTAAAATCAGTTTCAAACAAGTCATCTTGGCACTTTCGCTATAACTTGTGATGTTTTAGACCTTAATATTTTTCAGATATAGAGGAGAGATATTTTTGTACATGTGGTAAGAAAATCAAAATTTAGTTCGCTATACATTTGGAGATATTCCCTGTGGAAGTTGGGGTACCTAAATTCTCCTAAAATGAGTTTCAAACAGGTGAGATTGGCTCTTTTGTTATAAATTCTTTTCTAGTATGTTTCAGAACCTGATGTTTTGCAGATAGATATGATAGATCTTGGTGTTTATGCTGTAAATATTTTAGATGTTGTTTTTCTATACTTTTGGATATATTCCATGTGGAAGTTATAGTTGCTAAATGATCCTGAAATGAGTTTCAAACAAGTGAGTTTGGAACTTGTTGATGTCTAGATCTATTAAGGTCCAAATATAAACCTCACAAGGACATAAGTACCCTTATGTTTTTATAGAGTTGGCACTCCTCTTTGGCTGAAAGATATATCTTGAATATATTGGATTAAGTAGAATGTTAGGCAACAAACCCCATATCTTATTGCTTAGTTTTATATTGAAATGGTTCTTGATAACCTGATATGATCTTTATGTGAAAAAAATTCTTCTTTACAATAAAAGATTAAAGAAAAAATTCAATATCAGAATAAACGTATACTCAGTATAATTTATGCAACCCTCTAAATCACATACAAGTAGAGGATACATCCACATATTCTCACAAGAAAAAGGATGAAGTGGTTTTGATCATTTCAAAGAAATTTAATTAGTTATACATTTAATACTGAAAATAATTTGATAGGAAAACTCCAAAACTCTCACACTCTGAAATCTCAATATCTAAGAAATCATTAAAGCAATGCCTTGAAATAGTTCTCTTTGTATTTTTATTCATAAAATATATTCAACCATACAAAATATCTCAAAAAACCAATTGACTAAGTGTTCAGAAATGAGGATTGTCAAAAATAACAAGGAATAAATTCCCATGAATCCAATAGATAATTTTGTCTTACATCTAACAGTCACATATATGGCTATAAATACTCCATGATCATATAAGAAAAGTATTGGAAGAATACAAGAGAAACACTCAAGAACTCAACCTTATGTTCAATTTTAAATATGAACAAAAAGCCTTGAAAAAGTGGTGTATAAGAAGAAGAAGAATGGAGAAGATGGATATCTTTGTTTGTTGATCAAAATATTGGATGCACGTTTATGGATGGACCCTTCTATTATGATATTTTTATTGCATGCTTTCAACCCTTTGATGAAGTCATTTATTGCTTTTTAAAATCTATCTTCTAACTTCTTGAGGTAGTTAGGGTTTTCTCTTCTTGAATTTTCCATACGCTTTTATTTTTTAAATAATCACTTTAATTAATGCCTCATTGAATCCTCATTAATTAATTTGTATTATTGGCATTCATTCCTTGAAGTGGGCCCTTTTTGTATTTAAAAAAGTTTTTAAATTAACTTTTATTTTGAAAATCTTAACTAGCTACCTTTCTAAAGAGAGGATTGTGTTTTAATTTTATGGGAAATATATTTGACCTTTCAGCCATGGAAACCATTCTATATGCAATATTCATCATCTCATATTTCTAATGAGTCCTCCATAGTAATATTTCAAGTTTTGGATCTCAAGATATAAGCTCATGAAGTCAAGGTACCAAGCATATTTATTAGAAAAAATATAGCTGACTATTCTTTCAATTTCGGAGAGAATCTTGATCAATTTCAACTATTGAAACCTATTCTATCATATTCCTCGTTGAATAAAATTTCCAACGAAGTATAATTTTTCCAAATCTGAGTCCCGGATCTCGAGATATAACCTACGAAAAATCGTTGCTCAACAGTCGTTCATCAAATCTCATGGATTAATCTTAGCCCTTCATTCAAATTCGAATTTTTCAATTAAAAAATTAACTTTTTGTTTTATTATACATATCCCACGTGTATTTGTGGTGTTGATTTTTAATTTTTTATAAATAAAAAGGATCCATGCCTTTCATATACGAAAGGCTCATCATACTTCACTTGTGTATCTTGCAGGGTTTGCTTCATCCAAAGAACCTGAGTACAACATGTTGTTGCTGCAATGTATTATGCTTATGTTGTAGAGAATGATATTGAGGACTACTTATTACTTAAACACGATACCATAAAATCACCCAAATAGAAGGTTGTTTTTCTAGTACTTCTTTGATCATCAATGTTTCCTGTCCAATCTGTATATGCGTAGGTGACCATTGTCAACTCATTTCCTTTTGGATACCACAATCCAAACTCTGTTGTTCCTTCAAGATATTTGAAGATCCTCTTCATTTCTAGAACATGATTTTCCTTCGGTGCTACTTGAAATATTGCAACATTTCCAACTTCTTGCATTACATCTAGTCTTGAAGTTGTCACATAGAGTAGGTTTCCAATCATCGATCTAT
The DNA here is from genome assembly GCA_900067695.1 of Picea abies. Lineage (NCBI taxonomy): Eukaryota > Viridiplantae > Streptophyta > Pinopsida > Pinales > Pinaceae > Picea > Picea abies. The sequence continues at coordinate 9,190 of CBVK0100043380.1, read as the reverse complement.
AGAGTATTTGATATGCTTCCTTAGATTCATCGTCTTTGCTCAACTTGAAACCTGTCACGATATGAGTACTTACTGGTTTGCAATATTTCATTCCAAACTTCTTCAACATTTCTTTGATGGAATTGGTTTTGGAAATGAAAATTCCCTCATCTAGCAGAGATATTTGAAGTCAACAAAAGAATGCCAATTCACCAAGTAGTGAAATTTCAAACTCATTATGCATATCTTGGAAAAAAATTCTTACTCATCCTATTATCATCACTTCCAAATATAATGTCATCCACATATACTTCAATGAAAAGTATTTTTCTTCTATCAACCTTTACATAGAGATTACTATATTCATTACCCTTTCTGAATCCTTGTTCTTGCAAATACATGTCCAATATTGAATAATAGGATCTAGGGGCTTGTTTGAGTCCATACAGGGATTTCTTCAATCCACAAACATAATATTCCCTTTATGGCATTATGAATCCTTATGGTTGTTCATTGTAGACTTCTTCTTCTAATTCATCCTTTAGAAATGTTGATTTTACATCCATCTGATATAATTTGATTCTCTTGGAACTTGCATCACCAAAGATCAGTTTAATTGATTCCATTATGGAAACAAGGACAAAAGTTTCTTTAAAATATACTCCTTCAACTTGTGCATATCCTTTGCATACTAATATTTCCTTGTTTCCGATTACCTGTCCATCTTCATTTAGTTTATTTATGAACACCCATTTTGTACCGATTACATTTTTGTTCTTTGGTTTTGTCACCAGTTCCCATTCTTCATTCTTCTCTATTTGATTTAGTTCTTCTTCCATGTCCTTGACCTAATTTTCATCATTACTGGCTTCCGCATATCTATTGAGTTCAATTTTGGATAGTAGTGCAAGGTGTCTTTGCTCTGGTGTACGTAATCTTTTACTTCCTATTATTTCTATTACTGCATTTTTATCTCCAGTGATCTATTCTGGTGGATGATTCTTTTGAAACTGATAGTCAGGTTTCTTGCACAACATCAAAAAGTCATGTTGGTCATTTTATTCATGTTCTACTTCTAGTTGTTGTTCTTCTTGTTTTTGTTCCTCTTCTTCTTCTAGCTCTTCTTCTACTTCATTCTCTTTAGTATTTATGCTTTCGTCTTTGATCTTCTACACATTTTCTTCATCAATATTTACATTTATGCTTTCCACCATATTGTTGAGTCTCATATTGTAATGATGCAGGAGCATCTCTCCAAGCCAGCCATGCGCCAACCAACCAACCCAGTCAGCGCGTTCAAAGCGTGCATTCAAGGAAGAGAGGTGCCAACCCTCTCACATTTTGAATTTGATTTCAATGTAATTAAATATTGTAAGGCCGTTGAGCCATGAAGCCATGCTTTTGCATAGGCATTAGGATAGAAGGCCTTTAATGGTTTGTAAGGTTGAGATCTAGATCTGATTCGGACTAGATAGCCCATTCATTGTAAATTGAATAGGGTAGGTAGATTAGAGGGAAGAGCTCGAAGAGCCCCCTCATGTAAAAGATGTTTTGGGTCTTGTTTTGAGTAGGATGCATAGAAGTAGGCGGATATCATAGAGAGAGGGATTTGAGACCTTGTTGCAGGCCGTGCTCAGAACACCCTTGTAAAAAGAGGCATTTTATTAATACAAACCAGAGCAGTTTTTCATGCAAGTATTTCTGTGTTGAATGAGTGTCTTTTGTGTGTTCAATGTATGTTGTAGATGTATGTTAGGTATGCATTTGCAGGAGTTGTTTGATTTCAGGGTTGTAGGTCTTTGAGGCTTCACACCAGGAGGGTGTGATAGAACACTGTGGGTTCTATAAGCCATGCATGGGGATGCATTTTTGAATTTTGCAGATTTAGGAAAAGACGTGCCAAGAGGGCACAACAACTGAAATCATTGACTCAGGAGAATACCTCAAGGTTGTTGAATACCTTGGAGGAAGACTATGCAGAGGAAAACACAGTAAGAAGACAGAATCTCTGAGGAGTTATGTAGAGCTCTGCCAGGAGGGAATTGAGTAAGTGCTAGAGTGCACAGGAAGAACTCTTTGAGTTCTGAAACAAAGAAGAGTCTAGGGGAAAGGATCTCCATAGGGTTGTTGAACACCCTACAGACTTAGTAATAAGGTTGCTTGAGTAAGAAGCTGTCAAGAAGGCACAAATATCCATCTGAAGGAGAAGGAAAAGGGACTAGGTTCCTTAGAAGATCTAGGCCAGTGAGAAAGCTCAGGATAGATAGCACATTGGTGTACAGAGACTCTACAAGGAGTACAAGAGTCGTGGAAACATCTTAAGGTTTCAGGGAAATTCAAGCTCAGGAGGGAGAGTTCTTTTATGCACAGAACCATAGCTGCAGAGTTTGTAGAGGCAGGAGAACTCTTTGGAGAGTTCAGAGTTCTGAAAGCTCAAGAAGGACAATGTCTTCGAATACACAGGAAAGACTCAAGGATTGTAGAGCTCACAGAGAGAGAAGAGAAGTAAAGGTTGAGGCCTTTAGTACATCTTTGGAAAAATATTCCAAGGTTCAGGAAGAAAGCGTATGCTCATGAGGAGCATAACTGCTGTCAGATCAGCTGAAAAGAAATCTGGACCATTGGATTTCCATGTCCAATGAGTAGCAGGAGCACACAGGAAGAACAAGTCTTAACCGTCAGATCTTGCTCAAAATCGCTGACAACCGTTGGATTGGCCATAAGCTATACAAGGTTTAAATCCTCATGCACAGGGCTGAGAACCTAGAAAATTCCCGAAATTAGCATAGGTATCGGGATTTCGGAGGTCGGGATTTCAGAGGTCTCGATGATGAGAGGTCGAGACACTCCATAGTGAAAGTCCTGAAATAACAAAGAGATCACAACTGTCCATCTGTGGAGGACACGTGTCGCGAGATCACCCATTTTGGGGATTCGAACACTGGGAATCAGAGAGAGAGGAGTATTTCAACTTCACAAGTGGCAACCGTCCATCTAGGGAGGACATGTGGAGGAGATCGGGGAGTCCACCGGGATTTCAGATACCGGAGATTCGAGAGAACATAGGAATTGTGTCACAGGGGTCGCGAAGTTTCAAAACACGAAACCCTGAAACTCTAAAGGAGCTGGATACATAGCAGCAAGGGGGAATTTAGGTATTTTGGCTACCAAGAATGTGAGAGGTAAGAGTTTGCAACTCTTGACCCACAGAATCCCAAAAGGATCTGAGCCATTAGATTAAGAGGGGATTTGAGTTGTTGATATGTTCAGAGAAGGATAACCCAGGATTCATGATTTTGGTACTTTGACATTTCGGCTACCGGGAGTACCAGAGGATAGTGAAAGTTCGATACAACGGGATTCGCGAAATTCCGAAATGCGAAGTCCCAAAAATGTTCAAAGGAGAATTATCGTGAGCATTTTGGCATACCAGACATTGGGATTTTGGAAATCATGAGGACAAGAGATCCGAGCTCTTGTGGAGGAAAACTCTGAAATGATCAGGGTCGTTGATTCGAGGAGTGGATCAGAGCTGTTGATCTCGGCCAGGAGTAAAAAGGGCCATATTGTCACTTCGGCATTTCGAATACTGGAAGTGCAAGAGAGAAGGGGTAGAGGAGACCCTGCATCGGGAAAGCCCAAAACATGAAAGTACAAAAGGAAGCTCTTGGAGAAGAAGGCTGGGGAGCGACATATCGGAATTTCAGAACTTGGCATTCCAGGAATTTTGAAGGCCAAGAGAGCCAAGCCTTTCGGCATTGGAAATTCTGATATCGTGAAAGGAGAAGAACTGGGGAAAGGTCATTTCGGGATACCAGATTTCGACATTCTGGGGATCCTGTAGACAAGGGTTCAGAAGCATTTTGGTGTTTGAAAACCCAAAATAGCGAAAAGGACAGAGAAGGTCGGGATATTGACATTTCAGGAATCCAGGATTCAGCATTTCGGGAGTCTAGAGGACAGGAGGCCGTGCGCTTACATCAGAAAACCTCGAAATAAGACTGTTGTCATATGGAAAGTGGTCATATGGATTGAAGGTATATCCCAGGGGGCTAACCATGATAAATTCATTTTGGTAATTCGTCATTTTGGTGACCGGGAGATCAAAGAGTCAAGGAATCTTGATGTCAGGATACAGAGAGTCCCGAAACCTGAAATTTCCTATCGGAGGAAAAAGTCACAGACGTGTACAGAGGTCGTGGCAGAAGAAGAAGGACTTGTGGATCGATTTGTTTGAGATTCCAATGGGGAATCAAAAGAGCGATTTCGGCTCAGAAGGTGAATGAATGATCCTGTGAGCGGACTCTGGCCCGAGGGCTAGGCGACGTTTGTATCATCATGTAAAACTTGTATGTCTTGTTTTTTCTTGAGTATCTAACCAGTATTCTTTTATCAACTCAAGAATTGAATTTTACAACTCTGTCATCTTCTCTTTGTATGAAACACTTGCTTCCAAATACTCTAAAATGTTTGAAATTTGTTGGTCTTCCCTTCCATAACTCATATGAATTTTTTTCATTGTTATTTTTGAGTATGCCTATGTTCAATATATGAATAGTTGTGTTCATTTCTTATACCCAAAATATATTACTTAACTTAGAATCCTTCAACATAGTTTTGGCCATCTCTATTACAATTATTTTCTTCCTTTCAACGAATCCATTTTGTTGATGTGTCCTAGCTACTGAGAATTGCATTTTTATTCCATGCTCTTCACCTAATTTCATGAATTCTTTTGATATGAATTCACCTCCATTTTCTGATCTTAAACACTTAATTCTCAAATCCATTTCATTTTCAACCATCTTCTTGAATATTCTGAAATTTCCAATAGCCTCTGATTTCTTCTTGAGAAAACAAAATATAGTCATTCTTGTATAATCATCAATAACTAGCATGAAGCATTGTTTGCCATTTAGTCTTTTTGTTCTCATTGTTCCACATAGATTAGTGTACATGATTTCCAAATGCTTTGTTGTAGAGTATTCATTTGATCTGAATATAGTTCTTGTATGTTTTCCACGTAGACAATGCTTGCACATAGTACTGGCTGGTTTTGAAATTTCAGGAATTTCTCTTACTGCTTCCTTTCTGCTAATTTTGATCAGATTACCAAAGTTCATGAGTCCCATTCTTCCATGCCAAAGACAAATTTCATTTTCCTTACCTAAGGAATTGTTGGATCATGTTTTCATTGATGTCAAAGGAACAATTTCTTGTCATATGATATTGATGCAGTGATTGATGGACCATTTATTATCTTTGATGTCAATGGATTGATGTCAAGTGGAGTCATAGTTGTATGATGTCATGCATAGATGAAGGTAGATCAATGTGTTGTCATTGATATATGATGCATAGATGAATTGATGTATTATGTATTATGTGGTCATGCATAAATGAAGATGGATCAATGAGTTTTCATTGATATATGATGCATAGATAGATTGATGCACTAATGTATTGATCGTTGGATCATGTGGTCATGCATGGAATCAATGACAAATGAACAATGTCATAGTGATGCATTGTCATGTGTTACTCAAGTTTGATTGATGTAAAGATGACTCATTATTGAATTGTCATGGTTGATAAGAAGTACAAATGGATGAACTCCAAAGTGACCCCCTTATGGTGAAATCCCTCACGGGAAGACGCTTTGTGGTTGAGTTATCCTAGAAGTACGGTTAGATAACCCATGCTTAGTTGTGGAATAATGAGATAAATCTCAGTGAATTTGTTAGTGAAACTATTCTAGATGGATAGTGCTTGTCATGCCATTTTTGGTGGTATGTGGAACGTCACATAACTCCTCACGGATTGAGAGTTATGGCCTTGTGAAGTTGGAGGACCCTCATATGTTGGCTAGAAGCCCCCAAAGGTCAAAGAAGTCAAAGTGTTTACAAAGAATAAATTATTTAAATAATAAAGTGAATTTATGAATTCAAAGAGGATTATTTAAATAATAAATTTAATGGAGAACTTACTAATTAAGGAAAGTGGTTATAAGTGGGTTAACCCTAAAATAATGAAAGTGGGTTAAGTGGACAAGTGGCTATATGGACAAGTGACTATTTGGACAAAGTTGGACAAGGGTGGTTATGTGGACAAAGTGGATATGTGGGCAAAGTGGCTAAGTGGATGCTTCTAAAGGAAGCTAGTTGGAGAGTAGAAATAAGAGAGAAAGCATCTATTTTTTAGATATCTTTCTTAATCATATTGAAGACCTATTCTGAGTGGAATATTCATTATAGGGTCTCATGGACACATCAAATTTTCTGTAAGTCTGAGATATTGATGGAGAAAGTTTCAAAATTTTAGAAACCCTAGTTTATGAAGGATCACGCAGGTTGTAGTGAGCCAAAGCGGGTACATACGTGGGCTATAGTGAGCCAGAGCGTGTAGACATGCGGGCTGAAGGAGGTCAGAGAACGTATAGTTGGAGAGTGTCATGAATACTTGAGTGTGAGTTGGTTGCAGGTTCCTGAAGTCTGAAGCAAGTTGTAGATCTGCATTCTATGGGCTCAGATCTTCTAGAGAAGTTCTGGTATGGTTACATGATTTTCTTGATAGATACTTTTGCTTATGGTTTGGTGAATGATTAAGGAATTCTTGGTATGGTTGTTGTGATATGGTTATGTTGGTTGATTTAATGAGTGAGAAAAACTCTGATGTTTCAGTACTGATATGGTTTCCATAGTATACTGGTTACTTATACATGATTAAGTAACATTCATATTGGATAGTTGAGAAGCATGAGTAAGTTGTTGGACAACATGGATGTGTTGTGATTGGTTATTGTACAGATTAGACAATGAAGGGAAGAAGTGGATGTGACATAGGATGTATAAGATCTGAGTTTTCATGGAGAGAGAAAACCCTAGTTCCTAAGAAGACATACACAAGCTGTTGTGAGCCAGACCGTGTACATACGCAGACTGCACTTTGGTAGGGTGCGTACATATGCGTGTTGCACTACTCACAGGTCGCATACTTGTTGACAGATTGGTATCTGTTGAGGATTGAATCCTCTTCTCAGTTGGCGTTGAGTTGTGTAAGATGAGTCTTGCATTGCAGAGCTAGTGCTCTTGTGGAGTTGATACTCTATTTAGTTTTTGTTGATAAACCCCAAGGATTGTAGTCCATAATAAAAAGAAAATTGTGCATACATATTTTGTTCTTTGTGGTGATGGCTTATTGATGATATATGTCATTGATATATGTTCACATACAACTGGTTATAAATGACAGTAATAAGTTATGAGTAAATGGTGATTGCTAACTAAGGATTTTTTGTGAAGGAAGTTGAAATAGAGCCATACACTGATTCACCCCCCCTCTTAGTGTGGTCGGTGTGTCCAACAATCGGTATTAGAGTAGGTATTCACTATAAGCATTAAAAATATTGGAGGATATCCATGGACACACAAATGGATGATGAAGTTTCAATCCTTGATGAAGAAAATTATTCAACAAGGAGAATAGAAATGAAATAATATTTGAAAGAAAAAGGAGGAGGTGTTTGGAAAGAAACTATTGGTGGATCATTTCCCTTGAAGAACAAGTCAAAGTTTGTAGCTCAAAAGGAAGAAAATAAGAATGATGCATTGTCTCTCAAGACCATTTTCAATGGACTCTCAAGTTCTATCAAAGAAAGCATGGGACACTTCACTTCTGCCAAGGATCTATGGCTAAAGCTAGAGAAGACATACCATGGAAAAAATGAAGACCTTGAAGACAATTCCATGATCCATCAAGATCAATGAAGGTAAAAAATCTCCAAAATCATCTGATTGTTGGAGTTACTTCACACACACCTAGGATTTTTTTTTCCTAAGGTTATTCCTTGTTTATTAGTCATAATTAGTCATTATCCAGTCTCCTATATTTTAGGGGAGAATATTCCACCTATAGAATATTCTCTTTCAGTTGACACTTCAATTTGACTAGTTGAGTTGAGTTTAGATGTTGCATTGGTTTTTTCACCATGAAACATTGGGATCATCACCAACTCACTACTCTTTGTTTAGTCAGTTAACTGAAGACTAGTTGACTAGTTAACTCAACTAGGTGGCAGTTCACTCCCGTAACTGCCTAAGAGACTAGATTAGGCGGCAGTTTACTCTTGTAACTACTGGTGTGTGTCCAGATCAATCTAGACCACCACTATGGCTCATTAGTTACTCATGTATCCTATATCTATTGTAAATTATTCACTCTTTGAGTGTGGAATACGGTTAATGAGAATTCTTCCATTCTTTCTATCTTGCTTCTTCTTTCTTAATTTCTCTCTGCAAATGTGTGTAGTATTTTCTAGATAAATCTATTATGTGCAGGTTCAACACATTTACATGGTATCATAGTCGACGGACTACTAATAAAAAGATACACCAAATTATTTTTCCAGGTACTGAAGATTGAAGAACAACAAAAAGATGGATTACTTGCCAGAAATACTTCTCAGGCCTCATAACTATTTGGAATGGAAGCCAAATATTTTGCTTCTACTCAGATGTAGAGGTTTGTTCCAAATAACTATGGCAATGGAAGTAGAGCCTGATTCTGCCGATGAGAAAAACGATTTTCTCAATAGACAAGACATGGCCATAGGATGTATCCTCTATTTTATTTCTCCCGAAATTATCCATCAAGTATATGATGACTCACAAGAATTCAATCCAAATGAATTATGAATAATATTGGAGGTTTTATTTGGGAATAAGGAAGAATGCATGCAAAATGTTGATAAGATAGAGAATGTAGAAAAGCCACCGGAAGATAAATCATCCTAGTTTAAAGAGCCTTCCACACAAGTATCTACACAAATTTGTTTTCAATTAATTGAAGATGATTTATACTCCATTTCAGATTTTTTTTCTGAAATTCATGTCGAATATATATGGCATGCATCTCAGGAGTCACATGCAGATATTTTTTCATGCACAATGCATGCATCTCGTGAGACAAAAAGGGAGATGCGCACATTAGACGCCATTATGATATTTTCTGAGCCATATTTTCAGAAACAAATTGTATATTTGAATTCCTCTCGAAAAAATATGCAATTTAAAAAAAACAATCGTCCAAAACAGGGTCCGAAAAGTGAAGTTATGATCGTTTTAAAATCAACAAAATTTCAACATTTTTCTAGAAACAACCGTACGATTTTCAAAATTTCATCCAAAATTTATTTGGATATTTTTCATTACAA
>CBVK0100043379.1:8982-35827 GCA_900067695.1 Picea abies | reverse complement strand
GTCTGCTGAGGAGCAAAGTTTCAAGTTCTCAATGTTCACAACTGAGTAAATCTGCATATAAGGTGGAAGATCCAGACGAAAAGCATTGGTACCAATTTTCTCCAAGATAGTGAAGGGTCCATAATGAATGGGATTGAGTTTCTTGCCTTCACCCTTCAATCTCTCCTTGTTGATGTGAATCCATACCCCATCTCTAACCTGGAACTGATGATCAACCTTGCTCTTATCATGCTGAGCTTTATACTGTGCTTGAATTTTCTCCAACTGTTCCCTAACTTCCTGGTGTATCTGCTGGATCCTCACGATGAACTTGCGGGCTTTGTCCTTTGTTCGTTCTTCATTCACATTGACATCTCTCCCATACATCAAGTCCAAAGGAACCTTTGGTAGGTACCAAAAACATGTCTCAAAAGGTGAAATCTGAGTGGATGAATGTAAAGCTCGGTTGTAAGCATGTTGTACATAGGGTATCTGTTCATCCCATAACTTGGGATGCTTGTTGCAATAGCCTCAAAGCAGAAGTACCACTATTTGGTTTACCAACTTTGTCTGTCTGTCAGTTTGTGGATGGAAATCAGTGCTCCTCTTCAATTTGGTGTCCATCATCCTCCACAAGCTATTCCAAAATTCCCCAAGGAATCAAGTATCTCGATCCGATACAATGGATGTGAGTAACCCAAGGTGAACACAAACATACTGAAAGAAGAGATTAGCAGTCTGCTCAGCAGTGATATGCATTTTACATGGCATCAAGATACACATCTTGCTAAAACTATCCACTACAACATACAAATAGTCATGACCCCCTTTGGTCATTGGGAAGCCCCCTACAAAATCCATAGAAATACTTTCCCATGGATGGGATGGAACAACAAGTGGTGAGTATAGCCCCAGTTTTCTATTAGTAGGCTTACAAGTATAACACATCACACACCCCTTTACATGTTTAGTTATAATTGATTTCATTTGAGGCCAATAACAAAACCTTTGCAAATGAGCCATAGTTTTTCCTACCCCAAAATGCCCAGACACGAGAGAAGTGTGAGCTTCTCATATTACATGGACTCGTTCACTTGTAGGAATACATAGCTTTCCAAGATGGTAGAGTGGTTTTCCCTGCATACAATAGCTCTCTACCTGTGCATCAAGGGTTAGCTTCTCATATACTTATTTAAAATCTTCATCGATGGCATATTGTTCTACATAGCTATCATGAGATAAATAATTATGCTTCAAAACAATAGAAACAACAATAGGAGGTCTAGAAAGCATATCGACTACCTTGTTACTTGTACCCTTTTTGTACCTGATTACAAAATGAAATTGTTGTAGAAAACCCATCCATCTGTAGTGTCGATATTGTTGCAATTTGGTCTATGCTTGGAGATACTGTAAGGGTTGGTGATCTGTATGTATGATTGTTTCCTTCCCTAACAAGTAGTGCTTCCATTTATTTACACCTTGGAATAATGCATACAACTCTTTATCATATGTAGGATAGTTAACAACAACTTGGTTAAAAGTTTCAGAGTGGTAACAGATAGGTTTACGATATTGCATCAATACTACACCCGTGGCATATCCATTGGCATCTGTCTCGATCTGAAAAGGTTGTTGAAGATTCAACAATGCTAATATTGGTGCGATACTGATCATATCCTTCAAAGTGTCGAAAGCTTGTTGTTGCTTTCCTTCCCACTAAAAAGTGTTCTTCAGATTGGTTAAGGCATGCAAAGGAGATGCTATAAATGAGAAGTTGGAAATGAACCTCCTCCAATATTGGACTGCACCTAAGAAGCTTCGGACTTCAGTTACACTTTTTGGCTCAGGCCAATTTACAATTACATTAATTTTGGAAGGATCAATTTTTAATTGTCCTCCTCCCACAATATGACCTAAGTACACAAGTGCAGTCTTTCCAAATTCACATTTAGACAATTTTGCATACAACTTTTCCCTTTGCAAAGTATCCAATACTTGCTTTACATGTCTCACATGTTCATCCCAAGTCCCACTAAAAATAAGAATGTCATCTAAATATACAATCACAAAGTCATCTAGGAAAGACATGAATACATCATTCATCACATGCATGAAGGTTGTCAAAGCATTACAAAGCCCAAACGACATAAATAACCACTAAAACAATCCCTATTTGGTTTTAAATGCATTTTTCCATGCATCCTATTCCGCAACCCTGATTTGATGATATCCACTACGCAAATCCAACTTAGTTAAATAAACAAAATTCTTCAATTGATCAAGTAAATCATCTATACAAGGAAGAGGGTATCGATTTTTCACCATGATTTTATTTAAGGCCCGATAATTGACACACATTCGCCATGTGCCATCCTTCTTTGGCACCATCACGATCGGAGAACCACAAGGAGACAAACTGGGACTGATAAACCCTTGATCCAATAAGACGTATACTCGCTTCTTGATCTCTGTCATCTCCACAACTGACATCCTATACATGCCCACATTAAGAAGAGGAGAATCCTACTGAAGATGTGTCTCATGTTGGATTTCCCGGTTAGGAGGTAATCCATCTAGTTCCTGAAAAACATCATCATAATTAGAAACAATATCAATTTATTCTTTTTTATGAGATGGATCACATCCTTGGAAAGTGTCGGATGTTTTGACATCTTTCTCTCTTATGACCATCAGTACATATCTCTTATTAGTGTTTATGAGTCTTTTCATTTTCCCTGCACTAACAAGTGTTGTATTTACCCTCATGTTGTGAGCCCTAAAAATATATTCCACTCCCCCTTTAGTAAGGTGGTATTTGTTCTCATGACGAAAGAAGAATGTTTTTCTATCATAAAGATAAGGACTTCCCATTACTATGCCACATATATCAAGTGGTACAAAATCGAAGTCCACTTCATCAATCAACTTTGAAGCAATAACAAATCTGACCCTACATTGTTTGGTGACATTAAGTTTTTCTTTATCACATACCCAACCAAGAGGATAAGGCTTCGGATGTGGTTTCATTTCAAGACCCATCTTCTTGACAAGTGCTTCAGATATTAAGTTTACTTGGGAACCCAGATCAAATAATGTATCTATCTTAGTGTGTTTAGATACAACTCTTATGTGAAATAATTCATTCCTCTTTCATTCATCATCATGAGATTCATTATTGGAACTTGAACTAGCATGAAGAGAATATTTACCTTGTACTCCAACCACTGTGATCTTTCCTTTATCTCCTGAATCGGAACCAAGATCTTGTTGCACTGTAGAAATAGTTTTTGTCTTCCCCTTTCCACCGAACTGTTTCGGTTTATTTTCTAGATGCAGTTTCCAACAGTTTTCTTCATCGTGACTGATTTTCTTGCAACGAGTGCAAGATGTATTTTCTCTTTCTCTCGTCATTGTGGCAGTCTTCTTGTCATTCATTTTAAACTTATTAAAAGTTTTATGTGGGAGATTGGAAGGTTTCCTCATGGAATCTTCTCGAACATGCCTCCCCCTGTTCTCAAGGTGAGTGGCTTGCACACAAACTTAGTCAAGACTAGTGGGGTTAAACAAGAGAAAAGTATGGTGAATATCACTGTGAAGTGAGCTATACATCATCATATTCTGTCGGTGGAATCACTAGGGCGCACTCATTGAGCCCAGGAGGTGCGCAAACCCCAAAGGGGTGACATCCAGAGCTTCAGAGGTCGGATCTTCAGTTTGACAGTCATTAGGATCATCCTAGAGGCAAGTACACATATTTTGAGACAGTTTTCAACTCATTCTGAGGGGTATCACCATCAGGGAAAGTTTTCTGGATTCTACAACAATTACCATGAGCTAGTAGACTGATTTTTGCCGATCTATCTGTGCATGCATAAACCAACATTCCTTCTTATCAAAGGTATTTATTATCAGTTGATTTTCATTCCAGTGACGATCCATGAAATCTAACTGACGATTATTATTTCTGCTTCCAGTTATTATTGTATTTCCATCTTTTTCCGCATTATATATATATCGGTGAGTTGTGTTGTCCTTATTTTGTATGCATTGTATTATACTACTAAAACACATAATAAATTGGAACACACATGCGAAAATCACCAAGCATGTTCACATAGTAACTCAAATGCACTCAGAAACCCCCAGAGTATCATATTTCAATGGCAAAGCCATAGTTCAACAATAGATATCCAGATCAACTGGATCAGGGATATTTCATCTTGTTGAGGTATTGGTTTCCAACCAATGGAATCTCTCTATTGTCTAGAAAACTAAGGTCTGGGAGCAAATTGATTTCTTTCCACTGTAGTCATACAGTTCATAAGTTGCTTCTGCACCTGGACAAACTGAGTATTCATTTGGTTTGTCTTCTGAGTCAGGAGAGCAATTAGATCAGGAACAATGTTATTGTAAATCTTCGTTCTTGCTTTTGCCTTGGCACGAGGGTACATAAAGGTTCTATTTTCGAATCAAGGAGATTCTCTTCAATTATGATACTGAACTCTTTAGCCTTTGCCAATGATGTGGGATTTTTATCTTTGAGAATGTATCAGAACTTCCCTTCAAAAGCATTCATGTAAAGGAGACGCATTGATGATGTTATAGGACAGTAATCTGTTGGAATTTGATTGTACAACATGTCACTTCTGGTAATGAATTCCCTTACTATTTCATTCTCCTTTTTATTTACTTGATTGAACTAAGTCCCAAGTGTCCCACCATTTGCCTTTTTCAACCATATGCTCTTCAATAAGTTGGAAAAAGCATCATAGGACGTGAGATGATTATCAAGGAGTCCTCTAAACCAATCAAGCACTTCTTTAGTCAATGATGAAGCAAATAACCTCATGGCCACATCTTCATGTTCAATACCTACATTGTCCATGTCCCATCCCATGACATAAATGTGATCCTCAACAGTTATCACATTGCTTCCTGGGAACTTTGGCAACCACTTGTTGACTTCTTTTGGCATTCTATTACAGTAACCTTGGACATTGGCCATGTTAAGGGGTTTGTAGAGGTCCCTTTCCCAAGGGCAAGCCATTGCAACAAGAGGAAGGGTATTATGGAAAAGGGTTTTAACAATGGGAGACTTGAGAGGAGGCCTTCTTTGGTAAACCTTAGAAGGCTTGAACCTCCCAAGGGGAAAAGGTTTGGGGAAAGAAGGATTCTGGGAAGCTAGAGTCGCCAAATGTGCTTCAAGATGAGCTCATCAAGGAAAATGGAAAGGGAATGTCCCTTAGGTGGAGTCACCAGGAAAGCTAAGGGAAATGCTTTGGGATAGATTACCAAAGTGTCATTAGGGTACGAAGAAGATTCAAAATCGTCCCTGACAGTGGTGCCAAAAATGTTATAGCACAAGTAGTAGGTTGGGAAAAGCTCGACCCAACCACAAACAAAAGTCCTGAAACTAGGGAATCCTACTCCCAATGTCACCTCGATGTAGGTCCTGCACTTCAAGGGTGACTAGGTCACTCTAGGGAGGTGATCCTAGTGACCCTAGGGGGAAAGAGATGTAGATGAATGGATATGGAAGTGGAACCCCTATAAGTCAAGTCTATGTGGAGTGATATGTGGAAAGAGATGTCTTTTAAGTCAAGTGATTGTTTCACCAAAGGTGTAGTACTTCTTCGGATGATTGTACCTGCCAAAGACACAATAAAATCCAACTTGCAATGATATATGTTAGTGTGGATCAGAAAGTTAATCTTGTTGTCCCTAATTTGCATTAGTAGATGACAGTTTATATAAGCAATTAAGACATTCAAATCAACATGTAAAGCATAATATCAATCATCAATATTATCAATGAATATGGCAATCAATTATGACTAATAAATGACACTTTGAGGCTAAAAAAACCAAGTTGTTTTAACATGTACTTTCTGCGGAAAATTGCAGCCTTATGGCTGTAGCTTTCATTCACTTTTATCATCAGATCACACCATCAAAATATGCCAACAATTAATCCCAAATATGCACCCTAGTTAATAGAGTTAGTGAGCAAAGTTTAAGAGCTAGTCTAGGGTTATTTTAGGAGTTAAGAGAGAGTTAGTAGCTAGGGTTATGCAGCCTTAATGGCTGTAGGTTAAAGTTATTAAAAAAAATTAAATTAGTGAGAGAGAGGGTATGCCCTAGTAGGGGAAGAATCCTCTCAATGTGGAAAACCAACTCGAAGCAAGAGATCTTTCAAAAGACAAAATTTTGCGTCTACCAAGGCAATGATTTTATATCTCCAATGCAAAAAAGAAATGACTAGTACCTTAAAAATTGGGTTAATGGAGTCAAGTAAATGAACTAGAGATGCTACTTCCTTAGGGGTGTAAATCGTCTTACTTCCCAAGGCAAGTATCTATAGTTAGGGTTTGAGAATGAGGGGTGTAAATCCTCTTACTTCGTCAAACAAACCCTTGCAACATCAATGAACTTCAAGCAATAAATGATGAAGACTAGAGTGGGGTTGTAAATGCTTTTATATTCCACTTAGCTCCTAGCACAAGAATCCTCAGCTTGAAAAAATGATAGCATAAGAGTAAAAGACCATACCAAAATCAAGAAAGATGCTAAGACAATCCACCATAAAAGATATAAATCATTCATCCAAGGCTAGCACCTCACTCTTCCATCAACCATTCATCAAGATAGCCATAAACAAGTGCACAAGAGACAAAATAAGCCAAGTGTAGGGAAAATTTCAGATCAAGTCTTCTCACAAGAGGGAGAGTTATGTCCAAATTAGATCTTATGATTTATTATTTATACAAAATGTCACCAAGGTGACTTGTCCACATATTAAGGGGTAAACCACAAATCTAAGGGTCAACAACCCTAATCTTTCCCCCTTTAACAAAGTAATATTAAACAATTCATTTAAAGTTTCACTTTTGCACAAATAAAACTATAATTTTACATGGATGTCTCCCCTTTACGGGACGTTTTGCAACTTGGGACAAGTCGTTGGTGTTGGAGAAGCTATGGTAGGCCTCCAAAGGCCACATTTCAAGCATCTATGCAATATCCTCATGGCCAAGGCCTCATCCTCCTCAAAACGTCCATATGTCAAAGAGGGGCAACACCACCACCAAACCTTATGAAAATCGTTTGGCATGTGAGGGATAGTCTAGGTCTTCCACATCATCTTCTAGGTATTCAATTCTTCATCTCTGTGATCCGGCATGTGGACCCTTGGCATCCAGCATGTGGGCTTGCAGCCCCATGGAAGCCCAAGCTAGGATTTTTCTCCCAAATTTTTTCACCAACTAGGTCCCGCAAAGACAAATGAGCACGCCCTCCAAGGATCTCAAGTCATAACATCATGATAAGTGAATCCAATCAATAAATGAGCCACCTAAGCATGTGCATCAAATATCACTATATCAAAAAATTAATTTCTTAAAGACACTATGTGACTTGTCAAGCTTGAATATGGGAGGGTTGACGAGGTGTCCTATTGGGTGGATCTTGCCTTAGGTCAGGGAGAGTTTCCAAGAGATCCCTCTCTAAGCCATGTAAAGTGGGTGAAGTGGTTAGGGTCAAGACTCAATGGGCATAGAGCTCATGACAAACAAGGGGTTGTAGTGTCTCATTCATGGGTGCCTTTGTAAAGGGTGTGTGGTACCTTCGTTTGCAATGCACCTTTTTCCAAGTCTATTATTTTCCATTCTTTTATTCTTTCATAATTTTAAAGAAAGTTTGAAGGTCACTTCCCTGGCGTGGTGTCCAGATAATGGAATTTTCACCCATAAACACCTAATGGAAATTAGAAGGTTGGCTCGTGATGAAACCCCCTTTCTCTCAGCCATGCAACTAAGATCCATTACCTTGGTTTGGTGACCAGATGATGGCAATGCCATACCACTAGATATTCATTGACGTGATAGATCGGCTTGTAATGATACCTCCTATTCTTCAACTAACCCTTTAAGCATTATTTATTATAATTTGGGTCCCCTTTACTCAAAGATAAGTGTTTCACTGATTTCTTGGGTGATCCATGGGTGAAGCATCTAGAAGGTTCATACAAGGCTTTTATATTTTAACCAACATCAATCCCTCTAGGCCTTCAACCTCTTCTTCCCATCGAATGAGGGACACCCTAAAATCCCAAAAGATAAGGAAATGGAGGGGAACGATGATGGAAAGTGGTAAGTATGGTCGGGAATAGTACGATGGCTCTTCAAGGGAGTTCCTAGTAGGAAACCCATCCCCAAGGAAGACCACTTACTATGGAACAATTTCAACCACCAAGGTGAAGCAGGGAAAAAGGCATAATGTTCAAGCATATATCATGAAATCTAGAGAAATATAAGATACAAGATACTCAAATTGCTTAAATATTGAAATGATGCTCACCATAATATTGACTTGTACCTCATGGAGCAAGGCCCACTACCTTCCGTAAGCCAACTGATGTGGTGGATGCCATCTGCAAATTTGTGACCATACGTGGTGGTGAGATGGGTTTCCAACTGTGCAAAAGGGTACTGTTGGCCATGTAGTCTTCTTGTCACTCCATATCTCCAACATTAGGGCCTTGAGACATAATCTCCTTAGTTATTCACAAAATGAGGATAACACCAGGAAACAATCTTCAAAGTTGAGAAAATCCTCCAATGTCCTCTTTCGAGAAATGGACTTTGTCCCTAACAACGACACCAAAATGTTATAACACAAACATCTACTTATTGAGATAAAGTCTGAAAGCTCAAGTGAATTCCTACGTAATTGAGAGAGAAGGTGGTTGTCACCTCACCAACCCTCTTACACTTCAGGCTAACTCTCCTCTGGCTCAAGGGGTTTTCCTTGGATTAAGGTTGCTAGGACTTGGGGCAACGAAGCTTAAGATGATGTGGAGAGTGAAGTCCAAAAAAATTACTTTTGGGTAGCTTTAGAGTATGAAAATGATCATAGGACTTGGGATCAACATTGTTTTCATTGGGCAATGGAGTCAATGCAATGGTATCTTTAATGGAGGACAAAAAACAAAGAAAAATTAAGAATCGACCCTAGGGGGATGTACCCTCACAACCCCTAAGTATGATCCTTTAGGAAAATGAGTTAGGGGTATGTACCCTCAGAATCCCTAATGTCTTCCTTTGTTTTCATTAATTTCTAGCACAATATCAAAGGGAAACTAGTTCAATCCCTAGGGGGGTAAACAATCTTAACCCCTAGAACTGGAAACTAGCCAAGGAAAACTCTAGGGGAATAAACAATCTTAATTCCTAGGCTAGGTCTTAAATGCTTCAACAAAGTTTAAGATGAATGAAGTAAGGGAAGAGAATAAACAATATTAATCCTTCCTTAGGGTCTCCACCAAAATGAGCCATGGAAAGAAGATATCATACAACTACTAACCATCTAATAGAGCATCCACCGTGACATACCATGAACCAACACTTAAACATGAAAGGAACAACTACTCAATCAAGTCCCTATGCATGAAGAAAAATCCAACTTCATAAAACATCCAACAAAGACAAGAAAAGCATCCACAAATGATTTCACCAACAAAATTCCTTAATTATAATCCAAAGCACCAATCCAAGACAAAATGCTTCAAGAAAATTTCAAAAATTTCATACCTCCTAAGGGATTTCTCCCTCAAGTTGTGATGATCAAATGAGAGAAAAATCACCTCTATTTATAAAGGAGGTGCTCAACTTCCCTCAAAATAAAATATTAATTTTTTAAGCTAAAATCCCCTATTCTATCCTACGGAGGGGAAAAAGGCCCTTTTCGAAAATTAAATAATCTAGATTATACAAAATTTGGGCTTCTTCAAGCCACCTGTGCAAAATCAAGGTGAAAAAAGCTTTGAAAAGTGACCGAATTCCACAAATGAGGGATATAGGGGGTTGTTGATGCAACGTCCAACCTCCAACGACCCTTCAATGTTGAACTCTTCTACAAGCAACGCCACCAAGATATTATAATATTTATCCAAACGTGGTTTCAAAGCCCCAAACGCCATACCCTACCTCCAATATCCCTCGAAACTCAAATGTTGGCTCAAGTCATATTTCTTCAAACATGCGTCAGCCCTGCTAGTATCTTCACCTCAAAATCAATTTAATGGCCTATAAGGTTAGGCCCAGTAAAATTTTCATTAATCGCCTTGAAATATCAGGTCGTCCCTACTTTGCATTACAAGTCATCCAACCAAACAAAATGTTGTACTTGTATATATGAAATTTCAAAGCACCAAAAGGTAGCACCCCCTTAGACTTTTGAGCTCATCCTGATTCTGGGCAGTAATGTTTTCTTTGATGTCATTGGTCACAACTTTTTGCATTCAGGGAAGATCCAGATGGTTCACAGGACTGAAACCAAAATCTCGATCACACAATTGACAATCAAACTGACTAGGATCCCACTGTACGATCAACAATTGACATTCATTTCTTTCTAATATGTTAGCTTCTCTTCCAAACCATTTCATGTCAATATTCTCATGACCAGAACATAGTAAAATCAAATAATGAGAAGAACCTCATTCAGGTCTGTTATCCCCGATTTCTAGGGATAACTAGGAGATCATGTCTCGAGGCCCAGATCATGTCTCGAGGCCCACAGGTCCTAGACATGGAGTACCGAGAGAAGTATTGACCTGAGCATGGCCCTGGAGGGCCCATGTTTCTTCTCCTTCATCAGACTTGTCTTGTCAACAGCAACAACATCCATCGCCATCGACTTGGTCTTGTATCGGAGAAGGCTCTTGCTCCATGAGGTAATTGGTCCAGGTATCATGGTATGTGTCACTTTTGATCATTATAACCTTTATATATATGCATCTTACTCCTTTTGTTTCTAACAACTGCTTGGATCTTACATTGACCCACTTGACCATTGTTGAGGGGATTGACAGGGTGTCCTAGAAAGCCTGTAACCATAGGTTTTGGTTTTCCATCGGGGGGATTTTTGAAGAGCCATCGTTCGCTCCCATCATATCATCACTTTTTTCTTCTTATCTCCCGCTCATCTATCCCATTCCCCTAGTCTGGGCATTAGGATGATCTGTTTGTAGGGTTGCACCTTATCTCATGGGAAGAAGGGGCTAAAGGCCCAGAAGGTAAGAGCAGTTGGTAAAAGATAAAATCCATAAAAATGAAACCTCGAGATGCCTTGCCCAGGGATCCCCGAGAAGGAAATAAACAACCTCTCAACAAGAAACAAGAGGGACCTGAAGAAAAATAACAAAAAACACAAGACCTAGCCAAGAGGATAGGGGGTCTCATCATGAGCCAGCCTATTATGTTCATGGGTACCTAACAGCATGACATTGCCACTATCTGGTTACCACGCCAGGGCAGTGACCTTTGGTTGCATGGCCAAGGGAAAGGGGGCCTCATCATGAGCCAACCTTATCATCTCTATGAAAGTGCTTGTGGGTAACACTGTCAGCTCTGGTCACCATGCCAAGGCAGTGTCCTCTAGTTAGTCCTTGAAATAAAAAAGAAAAAAGAGAATAAAGAAAAGAAAATAATAAAGGCAATAAAGGGCTTGGAAAGAATTACATCCGTGACGGGTACAACTCGCCTTCTACAAAGGCACCCACAGGTAATATCATGCATCCCTGTCTTTCACTCTACCCGTATGTCTGGACATCCCTTGACCACATCACCTCGTTTTACATGGCTTGGATGATACCCCCTAGAGACTTTCCTTTTCTTATGGATACTAGCCCAATAGGGTATTTTGTCTTTTTCTTCAGCTTTGCATTGTAGGTCTTTGTAATATCTTTGAGCTATTGAATGATATATCAGGGTTTTTATGCATGTGTTTGATAACCTTAATGCTGAAACGTGATTAACATTGTTATGATCCATGTGACTAATGAGCCCATGGAGGATGAAGTTTTTGATGTGCAGGACCATGCCCGACAGACAGGTACTAGTTGTACTGGTACACATGGGGAGATGATTAGTTCGGACCTCCATGGGGCTGAAGAGCCCATCAGATGGTTGTTGGGACCCCATCAGGGGCAGAGACAGGATAGTGCTTGATTGAGCTTTTGCACCTGAGAAGAAGAAGGATGTTCCATCCAGGACAATTTGGTTGAGCCCAGCCTAGGGGGGTTGACCCACTTCAGGTGGAACGTCTCCCTTTGATGGCCCAGGATGTCACCTAGGAGCCATTGACGTCATCTTGAGAGTGTGGCAGTCTGACAGGGCAGTTTGCACATGTGGCAGGGTTTGGAGGCCCAAAAAGGGCCAACGTTTTGTCATTTGTGCTAGATTTTGCACTAAAAAGGGCTAATGTCTCCCTCAGTAGGGCTTGACGTCTTGCTTATGCTCATTTAGGGCTTTGATTTAACAATTTAATGTAAAAACAATATGATTTTGGTTTGTAGCCTTGTCGTCTATTTTTAATGACCTAATTTTAATTAGAGGTCACGATACACTATATATTGAGGAGTTTTTCCCTCATTTTGACAATAACACACAACTCATTCTCTTGTGAGGTCTGATTTTTGCGCCCTTATTGGGTATTTGATCTTTTAAAGTGAGGAACACTTGTTGATGGAAGGATTTTCTTGGCATATTTGGCATTTCTCTTGAAGGAAGGTTTACAACTAGGGTTTGCATTGCTATTTATTGATGATATGTAAGTGTATTTTCTGTAAAACTTCTTAATTGAATGGGTGTAGGCTTGTATTCTTGCATTTATTATAAATTTTCTGATTTAAAACCCTAGGTGACAAGAACACAAGTAGGTCCTTGTTTCATATCCCCTAAAAGAGAAATATTCAGCCATTGAAGAAGGAAGGAAGAGCCTAGCCTTTGCTACACTCTTTTCACTTCTTCCCCTTATGCTAGTTGTGATTTTTAAAGGTTAAAAAGGAGGTGACGTCCTAGGCCTAGGTTATCTAGATCTAGGGCTGTCCATCTTCTAGGGTTTGGTGATAGAGCCTTGCCATTGCAACACTCTCCCTCACCTCACTCTCTTGTTTTAACTTATCCTTAATGCTAGCCATTTTGCCAAGTTTGACCTAAGGAAGGAGGAAAGAGCACGAGGCCTTGCTTAAGAAACACCAGAGTGAGCCTCTTTCCCCTAGGGTTTTGATTCTAGGGCCCTGCCATTGCAACACCTTAGAACCCTTCCCTCTTGTCCTTAGCCTTTTATCCCTTCAACTTTGCGTCCTCTCCTTAATTGACTCCATCTACCCCTAGGCACTGATCTTAGATCCACAACATTGAAGTGATAGTGCTCAAACAACCTCTCAAAACTCTTAAATTTGAAACCCTAACTAACTAGCTAACCCTAATTAGGCTGACGTCACACTTGGTTATTCCATCTTGATGCAACACTTTTTGATGATAAGCAAATAGATGATGGTTGAAAGCATTTATTGAGTAAAATATTGATTAAATACATTGTTGGCTACATCATCTCAATAGTTATTGATGAATTGATACTTTTCCACTGCTATATTGATAAACGTTGACCTCATTGATATCTGTTGTTTTACTTTCTTATATATTGATATAAGATAGTTACATG
Organism: Picea abies; assembly: GCA_900067695.1. NCBI lineage: Eukaryota > Viridiplantae > Streptophyta > Pinopsida > Pinales > Pinaceae > Picea > Picea abies. The sequence continues at coordinate 22,339 of CBVK0100043379.1, read as the reverse complement.
AAGTACTAACCCACTGAATTATAGCCTTCATATATTATTTTTCTATTGTCTTGTTCTGGGCAGGAGTTCTCATTTGGGCATACACTTCTTTATTGGCTGTTTAGCCGGACTATCTGACCTTGGTTGTAACCTGTGAGGAGGAAATTTTGCTTTGAACTTTACACTTTGGCCTCTTCAAAACCCCAGGTCACCGGGGACGTCTCCCTTGGGCTAACCTCCCTAAATAGAAAGATCCTCCCCATTGAGGTGACATTGGGTGGGGAAGGTTCCTGTTACGCCAGTTTGGCCTCTATCCTCTAGTCTTTGAACCTAGCTACAAACTGTGTGATAACATGGTCTGTTGTGAAAAATAGATGAGGTTTACGACATAAGAGACTTTGAATCTTATTCTCCTTGCAATATTGTGCATCTTCATCTGGAAGCATATCTGCACGATCTTTCTCTAAAGCACCAATGAAGGGAATAAATGATTCACCTCCATGCCCATGTCCCTGAGAATGTATCTTTGGAAGATATGTATCCTTTCTTTGGTAGTCCTTTTCAATCATGTTTTCCAAGTAGACAACAAGTTTCACACTCAATAACTAAAATGTATTTAGTTTCTCGGCCTCGATGGCTATCCAATCACCAAGTCTGGCATCCTTTCCTTCCACAACCCAATACGTTTTAAACGTATCTCTTTAGTTATCACTTATAAATATCTCACAGGGTCCACATCATCCTCCACATGAACAACATTTGGATAGTCAAATGCTCATGAAAATTTCTATCTATTGCCCGAATTTGAGGAAGAAAATTATTCACAAGCTCTCTACCTGTAGCAATTTTATTTGGACCTGATCTTTCTACCCAAATATCTCAAGACAATTCTTAAACTTTATCAAAATCGTTCGCTCTCTTAATGAAGTCAAGAAACTGATACCAATTGTTAGTGCTCTGTATTGAGCCGAACTTTGTCAGTGTACTCAAATATAATAACTGAGTAATAACTATACCAGTTTTCAGTGCACCATCCCAACCATGAAACCACAACCAAGTAATGATGTGGAACCATGAACAAGTACGAACAACCCAAATATGATACCCTAGATGAAGTAGACAAAGTATAAGAACAACCTTCTTGTTGAAGGACCAATCGACAATACATCATTCTTCAAGTTTGATTTCACAATTAGATCAAGAGGACCAAATAGGAGGTCTTGTTATCCCCATTTTGTGGGATAACTAAGGAGACGATGTCTTGAGGCCCTCAGGTTGCATACATGGAGTGTCGAGAGACATCTTGACCAACAGTGTCCACTTGCATAGACGGAGACCCACCTCACCACCATGCCCCATGTTGATCATGATGGTATCCACCACATCAGCTAGCCTCCGAAAGACATTGGGTCTTGCTCCATGAGGTACAAGTCAGGTTTTATGGTGAGTGTCATTTCAATATTTGAGGCATTTGAGTTTGTTACATATATTACTGCTTTTTATTATGTGACAATTGCTTGGACATTATGCTCTTTTCCTTGTTTTACCTTGGTGGTTGACATTGTGCCCTAGTAAGTGGGTCACCCTTAGGGATAGGGCTACTACTGGGAAGTATTTTTGATGAGTCATCGTTCCATTCCTGACCATACTTGTTACTTTCCACACTTCATCCCCTCTTCTCCTCACCTATTGGATTTTTCGGGTGTACTGACCCATGAAGGAGTTGTCCCTCACTTCATGGGAAGAAGGGGTTGAAGGCCCAAAGGCTTGTGGCTAGCAAAAGATAAAATATTTATTATGAACCTTCCATATGCTTGCCCAAAAAGGTATTGAGAGCAATGAAAAGTTTCTCTTAAAAAATCAAAGACCTGCAAAAAAAAATCACATTATATAAATGTCCCCACTTGTTGAGGTGTGTACACTCATGCGGTGTCCCTTTTTTTCCTTGCATATGGAACTCTGTGTACCTCTAGCTTCAAGTGGCCTTGTCATAATTCCCTCCAAGCTAGTTGATTCACAAATAGGGAGTACCCAAGGTTTTGGACTATTAATAAATTAATGGCAATGAATGGGCTTGAAAAAATGATGCATTGAAAACGAAGGTGTGACACACCCTCTACAAAGGCACCCATAAGTGATACACTACAACCCCTTGTATGTCATGAACACCATGCCCAAAATCCTTCCCCTCATCCATAACACATCATACACATGACTTAGAAGGATGTTCCCTCTGGAAACGCCTCTAAACTTAAGGGACGATTCACCCAATATGTCGTTTCGTCAACCCTCCCATACTCAAACTTGGTAAATTGCATAGGGACTTTGAGCATTAGTTTATTTTGATGAGGTGGTTTGGATGTACTTGCTTGAATGAATCTTTTATTGATTTGATTTACTCATAATGATGCTTTGACTTGAGATTCATGGAGGGCGTATCCATTTGTCTTACCAAGACCTAACTAGTGGAAAAATTTGGAGGAACAAGCCTAGCTTGGGCTTCCATGGGGCTTCAATCCCACAGGTCGGATGCCAACGACCCACATGATGGATCATAGAGACATGCCTTTGGAAGATTACATGGAATCATGGAGGACCTAACCTATCCACTACCACTCAAACATTTTTCTTGAAGGAGGCAAAACGTCACTTTCTTGAGGCTTGACATCATAGAGGGGCTAGGGTTTGGTGGTGATGGAGTTTCTACTTGACACTTGGCATGTTTTGGTGGGAGGAGACTTGAGGAGGCTATAGTGCATGAGAGGGAGGCTTTATGAGCCCCAAGGAACTCAACCTTCCACCCCAATGACTTTCTCAAAAGCAAAGGGTGCAGTGATAGCATGGAAATGTATGGCTTACCTGTGGGTGACTCTAAAGAGGATGAACTACATCTGTCATGGATGAAAATGTTTCCAAGACCATTCATGCCTTTTATATTTATTCTTATTTCTTTTTCTTTCAAGAGGCTAGTTAGGGGACACTGCCTTGGCGTGGTGACCAGTGGTGGCAATGTTAACCACAAGCATTTCACATAAATGAGAAGGTTGGCTCGTGATGAGACCCCCTTTTGCTTGGCTATGCTAACAAGAGACACTACCCTGGCGTGGTGACCTGTTGTTGGTAGTGTCATACAACTACATTCCCATGGACCTAATAGGTTGGCTCGTGATGAGAGCCCCTATCCTCTAACTAGGTATTGTTTTGTTATTTTTTATGGGTCCCTCTGTTTCTTGCTGAGAATCTTTTTACTGCTTTCTTAGGGATCCCTAGGCGAAGTATCTCAAGTTTTCATTATTTTTTCTTTTATCTTTTGCCAACTTTTGTTACCCTCTAGGCCTTTATCCCCTTTTTCCCACAAGGTAAGGTACAACCCTTAGATATTTGGTGAACCCAATGCCCGGACCAGTGTGATGGGATGGATGAGTGGGAAAAGATGAAAAGTGGTAAGTATGGTGGAAGTAGACGATGACCTTTTATGAATCCCCCCAGTGGCAACTCAAACCCTCTAGATACCAACTTACTAGGGAATCATGTCATTCCCCCCAGGTGTGGTCAAGTGGAAATGCATAAGATCCAAGCACACGTTAGAAGAAAAAAGAATTAAATTCACATATTCAAAGGTTTTGAGGATCAGAGTGACACATACCATGATACCCATACTCATTACTTCATGGAGAAAGATCTATCTCTGTTGCAGGACTAGGCCAAGGTGATGGATGTTGTTGTTGCTGACAAAGTGGAGGCACTGAAGAATGAAAGGATGGGCCCTCCAGGACCATGATCAAGTCGATATATCTCTCGGTACTCCATGTTTATGAATTGTGGGCCTCGATACATAATATCCTTAGTTATCCCTAGGTTAGGGGATAACATCTGGCTCCAACTCGGGGACATGTGCTCACCGTAGAGCGCATGAAAACCTCAACATCTCTGGCATAACCTGTGACCTACTTGATCTCAACATAAGATTGTTTGCAACCATTTGGGGTGGTGATATCACCCCTGGATCATATATATATAATACAAAATGTGAAAACAAGCATATGTACAAATGGGTTTGAGGAGGTTCCTACTAACTGGTAACGAGCGCCTTCTTCCTTCCAATGTGGATAAATAATAGGCATCATTGACTGATTTCTTTCTGAATTTGAAGGGTCTAGACCAAAATTGTGTATCCCCTTTGACATTATTAGGCTTTCCCTTTGTGGTGTCCCACATCCATACTATGTCTCCTTCTTTGTATTCTCTGGTTCTGAAGTTGGTTGTTTCTTGGACAACCCTAGTATATTGTGCAGATGGAGGAGGGTGGTACTCTGCTATCAAAAATTCTTGTTGGGATGGTTGAATCAATATGATGTCTTCTCATTTCTTTAATATATGGACAACCCCAACTTCCTTACCTTTATACTTGTCCAGGAGTGGCTGGTAATATTCTCTTTTCGACCATTGTATTTGATCAAAGTCTTCCTCCGTAGCAAAAGGCATATCATCAGGAGAAAATTCAGGAAGACTTTCCATGATTTGCAAATGTTCCTTGTCAGCTTTGATGGGGTTACAAATTTCTTTCACATGGATTTTGGTTATTGGCACATTCAGGAGATGACTTATTGTTCCATCATTCATAGGTACATTGATGTAGGTGAGGTCCATCTCAAGAGTGGCTCCCAACATTGAAGAAAATTTCCTAGACAATAACATCCCCCACACATCTGGGACATCTACTACCACTATGTCAATATGGATCACTCTCTCGGGGTATTTCTCAAGGCATACTTCCACATTTTCAATTACCCCATGTGTGGGTATGGCTCTAGACTCAAAGCCACACACATTCCTATAAGGTCATGTGACTTTTAGGCCCAATTGTTACATGACCTTGAGGGACATCATGTTGGCACCTGCCCCTATATCCAACATGTAGTTGTTGAGGCTCTTTTTATTCATTAGCAAGGTCATGAAGAAAGGTGGGTGTTTGTAATGTTCCTGAGACAAATTTTTTGCTCAGAACACTAACTATTTACTATTGTTATGTTTGCTCATGTGTTTGCAGGTGTATCTGTAAGATGTGCATGGATTATTCAATGTTGATAGACCAATATATATGAAACATACAATCATAAACAATACAAGAGATATAAGAACACCAATAGAGAATCACAATATTATATATGACCTTTATTTAGATAGTAAGAAGTCCCCGTATACAAGAGAACTGCAGATCTGGGAGAAATCCCCAATAATAAAAAAATGGGTTGCTAACCGATACAATAAGAAGAACAATACAAGATGAATGCCTCCCAAAGGCTGTAAGAGAAGATATCCAAGCCTCCAAAGGCCACCAACAAGTAGATCTGACTGAAGATAGAAGAACCTGATCAATGCATTGTCAAACCTCCCCAACTGGATGAGTTGCGCCCTACTCTGGATGCTACCAAACCCTCAAGTTTTGGCCTACCCTCTCCTGACCTCCAAATCCTCCAAAACTCACTCAGAATGTAGATCTGGCTTCTAGAAACCTCAGGAATCAATCTCAAGCTGATTTGAGCAATGTTGCTCCTCCAAATAGTCAATCCCTAAACTGGATTGCGCCCTCCCTAGTTTGATAAAGTCAAGACGGTACATTTTCCCCCCTAGGAACCTCCAAATGCCACCAAAATCTGTCAGATCATAAATCGGGCCACTGCTACCATGATACCGAAGTCTCAAACCAATCGCTGAAGATTTGAGCCTCCAAACATTGGAAATCCCTTTTTGCAAGACGTCCTCTTCCTCCTCAATGTGTGCCAAATTCATAGAAATAAACTGCAAGGATAAACTCCTCTGGAATAGACCAGGAATGATGCTAGGGACTGTTCGAAGAGAACCCAGGTGTTACTTTTTCCCAAATTCCTCATGATTCCTCTAGATCAAACCAAAACCTCCAAGATGGTGCGCCACCTAACTGGAAACCCCCCTGGGTTGCGCCCTAACCTGGTAAATGCCTGTGGAACCAACCTGCAACACTATATAACAGTGTGGGAGGATTATTTCACCTCAGGGACCAAGCCTGGATCAAGGAAGGTGGGATATTTCACCATCGAGTTGATCTCTAGGGTTTTAGACTCAAAACCCTCAAAATTGATTGTTCTCAAGAGCTGCAATGCAAATAAGATAATAATCCAAAATGAATAAGGAGTGTGCCCTGCCCTCTCCTTTATAACTCCAATCTATTTCTCCATTGAGTTAGTTTTACCCTTAGGGTTAACTCTTAACCTAACTCATCCTTTTTATTTCTTCGTCGAGTTACCCTTTTTCCACAAAGTCAACTTAACTTTAGAATATTACGATTCCTGGTTGACTTTGTCCCCAATATACCTGATACTATAGTCTAGTGGGGAAATCTAGACCACCAAGTCTCTCCAACACTCTTCATCAAGAGGTGGGGGACATTACAGTCTCCCATGCTAGAAATTTCTTGCCCAAAAGCAATTTTGAACCTGTCTCATGAATCAACTGCTCTCCTTCCCACGTGGCATCCTCCATAGGTAGGTTCTTCCACTTAACCAAATATTATTTGATGCTTATTTTCCTTAGCTTCCTATCCATGACTTCCAGTATCTCCTCTGGTATCAGTACCAACTATCCTTCCTCATCCATGGGTGGAAATTCCTCGATAGGAGTGATGTTCTTGTCGATGGCCCTCTTCAAACATGAAACATGAAAGACATTATGTATTTTGCTTCCCTATGGTAGATCCAACTCATAAGATATGACCCCTACCCTCCTGCTGACTCTATATGGACCAAAGAAACGAGGCTGGATTTTTTTTTCACCACTTCTCTTGATTGATGCCTATCGATACGGTTGGAACCTCAAATAAACCAAGTCTCCGACCTCAAAGGTCTGCTCAAATCTGTGCTTTTCTGCCTATACGTTCTATTGATTTTGTGTCCTCTGTAGGTGATCCTTCAATTCCCTGAGGATGTCCTGACTCTGTTGAATCCAGTCCTAAACCATGGGAGCCATGTTGTCACTGAAAGCAATCTCTATAAAGGAGAGAGGGTCATAACTATATAAGGCCCTGAATGGAGGCATACCAATGAACATATGATGAGTGGTGTTGTAACAATATTCCCCCAAGTGAATCCATTTGACCCATGCCTTATGTTGTCCTGCCACATAGTTTCTGAGGTAGCCTTCAACCCATTTATTGACTATCTATGTTTGACCATCCGTCTGAGGGTGATAATCGGTACTAGATGTCAAGGTCGTACCTACTAATATGAAGAGCTCCTGCCAAAAAGTGCTTATGAACCTGCTATCTCAGTCACTCACTATGGTTTTGGGAAACCTATGTAATCTGAAAACTTCCCTGAAGAATAGGTTTGCAACCTATGTTGCACTAAAATCTGTGGCAATGGAAAAAAAGTGTGAAAACTTTGTCAACCTTTCCACTACTAGGAAAATGAAATCGTTGCCCTTTAACTTGGGAAACTTGTAATGAAATCCATGGATATGCTCTCCCACTTCTGCTCCGGAATGGGAAGTGGTTGTAGTAGTCTAGCTGTGTGAGTGTGTTCATCTTTTTTGTCTTGGCAAGTGTTGCACTCCTTGATGTGGTTCATCACATCTTCTTTTAGACCCTTCCAAGAAAACCTCTCCCGTACCTCTCTGTATATCTTGATGATCCCTTGGTGTCCTTCTACTGGTGAATCATGGCATGCCTGTAACACCTTGGCCTTGAAGGTTGATTCGGGAACCAAGAAAATTTGGCCCTTGTAGTAAATGATGTCATCCATAATCTTGAAATTGTCATCTATCACCTGCCCATCCATTACTTCACAAGCAAATTTTTTCTTCTAATACTCCACTAAGAGGTGGGCCTTCAAATCTATTGAAATATCGGTCATGGCATAAATCGATGGTCCCTTGGACAAAGCATCTGCTATCACGTTATTATTCCCTTTGACAAATTCTATGTCGAAGTCATAGGCCTGTATCTTGCTCACCCACTTATGTTTCCTTTCATTCAAGTCCTTCTGGTTTAGGAAGTACTTGAGGCTGTTGTGATCTGTCCTCACAACAATTTTTTCTCCAACTAAATACTACCTGAACTTAGCCAATGCATGCATGATGGCTAGTATTTCTTTGTCATAGATGGTGTAGAGGAGATCAAGACCTCTCAACTTTCGTCTTTCATAGACAATTGGGTGCCTCTTTTGCATAAGTACGTCTCCAATGCCTACCCCTGATGCGTCACACTCTACAATGAAGGGTTGTGTGAAATATGGAAGTGCCAATACCAAGCATGTATTCATTACTTTCTTCATTTTTTCAAAGGTGGCTTGTGCTTATGGGCTCCATTTGAAGGCCCCCTTCTTGGTCAAATCGATCAAAGGTGCACAAAGCTGAGAAAATCCTTTGACAAATCTCCTGTAATAGTAGCATATGCCCCAAAACCCCTTCAACTCAGTGAGTATCTTTGGTGTGGTCCAGTCGATGATGGCTTGTATATTTTCTTGATGTACATGTACCCCTTTTACTCCGATAATGTTTCCTAAGTAAAGGACCTCTATCATTCCAAATTCACATTTAGACTCCTTTGCCTATAAGGATTGCTCCTCCATGATAGCAAGAATTTGTTCCACATGTTGAAGGTGCTCCTCCCAAGTCTTGTTGTAGATCAGTAAATCATCAAAGAAGACTAATAAGAACTTCCTTAGCTACTTGTTGAACAATTGATTCATGCACGATCGGAAAGTGGCTGGTGCATTAGTCAAACCAAAAGGCATGACTAGAAACTCATAATGTCCATAGTGACACTGGAAATCAGTCTTCGAAATGTCTTGCTCCCTCATTTTAATCTGATGATAGCCAGAGCACAAGTCAATCTTAGTGAAATAAACTTCCCCATGGAGCTCATCCAATAGCTCATCAATCTGTGGGATGGGATATATGTTTTTGATGTTCTTCTTGTTTAGAGCCATGTAGTCAATGCACATGCACATTGTTCCATCTTTCTTTTTCACTAGCACTACTGAAGATGCAAAGGGACTGGAGCTCGGCCTGATGTGACCCATATCCAACAATTTCTTGATTTCCTTTTCAATTTCATCCTTGTACTTCTTAGGGTTTCTGTAAGGAGTAGTGATGATAGGTTTCACACCCTCCTCTAACTCTATGATGTGATCAAACCCCCTATCTAGTGGTGCTCCTCGTGGTATAGGCTCAAAGACCTTGCTATGCCTATCCATGATCTTCTTGATCTCTGGTGCATAGTGTGTTTCCCGCGTTTTGTCCACTCCGACTGAAATTTTTCATTATGCTGCATAAGAGATGTCTTCTCTCTGGAAAAAGGTCTCCATGTGTTTTGTTTTCACCATCCTTGGTGTGTTTCCCGTCATACCCCTGAGAACCACCTTCTTCCCTGTTTCTTCTATGAAAGACATTTCCATGGTTTTGTAGTTTTTGGTGATTGGCCCCAATGTACTAAGCCATTGCACTCCTAGGATGATGTTGGTGTCTGGAAGATCCATCACATATAAATCTTGTGCCAACTCATGTCTGTCCAAGGTGAGTTTCATCTCTGGGATGTACCTATCACAAGGCATGGTACGTCCACCTGCTACCTCCACACAAAATCCTTCAAATTCTACTGTTGGTATGTGCCTTCTTTGGAGTAATGCTAAATAAATGAATTTGTGTGAGGCACCTCCATTAATGAGGACTGAAAACTTTTTCCCCTGTAACACCCCTCTCATCCTGAAGGTGTTGAATTTTGGTACCCTGTTGATGGATGCAATGGTTACCTTCTCATTTGATGTAGGTTCGTGACTAGCATCCTCTTCTTTTGTCTGTCTTGGAGTTTCGGCCTCCATGTCCTGTATGTGGCCGAAATCCTCATCCTCATCCTCTGATATCACCTCAATATAGTGGGCTTTTCCCTTACCCATGCACTTGTGTGTTGGGTCCCATGGTTCCTTGCAGGTGAAACACATCTGCTTCTGTTAAGCTCTAAATAGGGAACATTACCCCTTAATTAGGGCATATTACATTAGTAATGTTATTTTATTTATGTCGTCTTGGGATTTTTAGTTTTAATTGTACCTCCTAGTCTCCTATATATACAAAGGAGATAGTTTCATTTGGAATCATCTTGTATTTGGATATTTATGTGGTGTATAAGGAGGTTGCCCCCTCGAAGAGGCTTATTATATGAAATTATATATTTTTCAAGGCATTGAGTACTTATTCTGAGGTTTTTCTATGGTATCTTGATATTTGGTTCTTAACATTTGGTATCAGAGCTCAAGGTCTTGGGGTTTCGCTGCTACATTTGAGACACCTTGGAATTTTCGGTATAATTTTTTTTATACAAAGTTTCAAAAGAAACCCTTTGGAGGATATTTAGTAGACAGATTAAGGTATGTTGAGTTAAAATTTCATCTCTCGAGGCCTTATACTTTCAGAGATACAACCTGTGTAAGATAGGGTTCTGGAATCATCCTAAATTGAGAAATCGCGGAATTTTTGCTATAAAAATATTTGTGTAACGTTTTAGACCCTAAAAAATGGAGGTTATTCACAAAAACTATTAAGGTATCTATGATAAAAATTTCATATTCTGGGTCATATTACATTTGTAGATACACCCTGTGGAAGATAGGGTATCTGACTAGTCCTATTGACTAGTCTCAAGCAGGTGTTCCGGGTAAAAAAATCATAACATCTTCCTAGAGTATCCAAATTGAGTGAGACTCATTGCATTGGATAGTGGACAGTCCTTAGTATTTATGGTACAAGTTTCAGAATTTTATATCAATTATTTTGTGCGGGGCACGCTATACAAGTGAGATCTCCTAGAAAGGCCAAAAATCAGCAAGTTGTAGGGAAGTTACCGTAAATTCCACTTGGCACATCCAATTTTGATCAGACCTATGGCATTGCAAAGACGAAATATCAGAGAACTACAAAAAAGAAATTTTTATACCCAGAAGGGCTACAACTTTGGAGATACAACAAAATAAATATTGTCTAGCAGAACCACCTCAAAATCAAGGTTTAAAAGTGATACTTGGCCAACATGTCACCAAAAAAGGGAACTTCTACACCAAATAAGCCTCCATACAATCCTACTTGGACTCTTGATGAAGGTGAAGAAATGCGTAGGGACATAAATGAATTAAAAAAGAAGACAGTGACAAAAGATGAACTACAAGGGATGATGGATTCAACTGAAGCTAGATTGGAGGCAATAATGGATACTAAGGTGGATGGTTTAAAAAGGGAGATCATGGAAGGATTGAAAATTTTCCTAATAGAGAGGACACTTAAAAGTGAAAATGTATCCCATGAAATTCATGATGAGGACACAAGGAAGATGAATCAAGAATGGAGAAACTCCAACTTTGGGTTGAAGACCAACCATGTTCCTAAAATCGATATGAGGAAGTTTGATGGCAATGACTGAATCACATAAATAAATTCTTTGATCTACATAATGTGCCACATACACAAAAGGTACGAATTGCTTCTTTATATTCAGAACCCAATCAATTTGTATGGTATCGATGGCTTTGTTCTCTCAAATCACTCATCACTTGAAAAAATTTCATGGAAGAAATGATAGCACACTATGAGGATACAAGGAGAAATGCATTCTTTAGCCAATTGATAAATCTCAAGCAAAAGGGTTCAGTTGCAAAGCACATTGAGAACTTCTAAAGATTGAATATAAAGATAACAGATATTCCAGATGAGCACTTGATTGATGTATTCATAGGAACTTTAAGGGATAACATTCAACATGAGGTTCGCCTTTGGGAACCCAAATAATTGGAGCATGCATTTAGGGTGGAAAGAGATGTTGAAAGTAAAAATATGGCTATGGCTACTAGAAGGACCACTCCTAACATCTATCGAGAGAATATTGTTCCTTCTTCTAAAGCACCTCAACCTACAAGGTTGACACCTCAACAATTGGAGGAAAGAAAAGAAAAAGGTTTATGCTTTAATTGTGAGAGAAAGTACAGTAAGAGACATAAGTGTGGTGAGAAGAAATTATTCTACATAGATTGTGAAGAGGAAGAAGAACAAGAACCATATCAAGATAAAAACGTAGACACAATTTCTTTTGAAGAGTTGACTCCCACGATATAGTGTAATGCATTGGATGGAATTAGCACTCCTAAAACCCTCAAGATCGAAGGATATATCAAAAATAAAAAGGTAATATTCCTAATTGATTCTGGTAGTAATCATAATTTCATTCACTATAAATTAGGTAAAACTCGCAATTGCTTTGTATATCCAGCACCAGAGTTTCAAGTAATGATTGCAGATGGAGGAACTATCAATTGCTAAGGAAAATGCAATAAGATCAATCTTACTATGGGGGAATATGTAATTAATAGTCCAATGATTGCTATACCCATGGGTGGTGCTGATGTCATACTAGGAATTCAATGGTTACAATCATTATGAACAATTGCTTTTAATTTTCAAGAACTTTTCATGAAATTTTCATTGGAAGGAAAAGAAATTGTGTTAAGAGGTATCACAGGGAAACCCAGTAAGGTGGTAAGCTCTAATGCCAGGACAAAATTATTGAAAAAGGGGCATGAAGGTGTAATTGCACAACTATGCTCACTAGATGTTCAAACATCTAAGCCATCTATTCCCCTATATCTCCAAGGGATCATTGATAAGCATTCCAACGTATTTGAAGATATTCCCAAAGGTATTCCACCCACTCGAAATCATGATCATGATATTCACCTAATTCATGGGAGTGTTCCTCCTAACATCAGGCCGTACAGATACCCTTATTCCCATAAGAGTGAAATTGAGCGCATGGTTGAAGAAATGTTAGAGGCTAGCATTATTATACCTAGCCAAAGTTTTTACTCTACACCGGTGGTAATGGTATTCAAGAAAGATGGTTCATGGCGTATGTGTCCATATTATAGAGATATCAACAAGATCACTATTAAATATAAGTTTCCCATTCCCGTCATTGATGAACTTTTAGATGAACTACATGGAGAAATCTATTTCACAAAGTTGGATATCCATTCAGGCTATCATCAGATTAGAATGAAGGAAGAAGATATCCCAAAAACAACATTCCGAACTCATGAAGGCCATTACGAATTTTTCGTCATGCCTTTTGGCCTTACAAATGCACCTTCCACATTCCAAGGGTTGATGANNNATGAATTCCATTTTCAAGCCCTTCCTTCGAAAATTTTTGTTAGTATTTTTGATGATATACTAATCTATAGCAAGTCTTGGAGGATCATATGCGACATGTTGACAAGGTGCTACAACTACTAAAGGAGCAACAACTATATGCCAAACCATCCAAATGTTTCTTTGGGGTGAAGGAGGTAGAGTATTT